>JAULBM010321490.1:0-13515 GCA_032357055.1 Geukensia granosissima | reverse complement strand
CCCACGACATATGTAACCTGAAACATCGGTTACCTAAGTATATGCCTGTGCATTTCCACAACCTTGCTTGGTATGACGCACATCTCTTCGTGCGAAATCTGGCAATGATCGAGAGTGAAATCCGCTGCTTTCACAACACGGAGGAAAAATACTAGCATATTTCCTTCGGCAAGAGGACATGGAATTCGAAGTCAAGAAAATCTAGTGCATGAAATCGATACGGCAATATCTGATGTTCATTGACGGCGTGAAGATTATGAAATCTAGCATGGAATAGTTTGTTAAGATCACAACGGATTCAGCCTTCAAGATCGCAGAGAAAATCTTTAGGAAAACACCACTCGAACCGGTCCTCTACGAGGTGATCCCAGCCAAATCGGAAAATGGCCGGACAATCACTCTTCGTTTGACCATTGACAAGGCCAAGTTGGAATACATTGTGGCACATCCCGACGAGTAAGAGCTAGGAAGCCCCATTATCCACGGAGTCAAAATAGACAAAGTAGGCCTGCTGTCGCATATGAAGGATTACCTGGCGCGTGCCAACGGACAAGGATAGTGCATGATGAGATACTACCAGAGGAATGGGTTTGGTAGGCATGAGTCACAAAATCAGACACACCTTGTGCCAGGTCAAGATGTATGACAAAAAAAAATGCTCACCCAAAACTACTTTTGAGTTTTTGTCATAAAAACGTGAACGAACACAGTGGGTTGGACAACTTTATTAAACATAGGGAAGAATACTTGGCAGGTCTAGTGAAGTGTCGCCGATTAAGCAGGGATGAAGCCAAGATAGAGCTGCTGGCCATTCTCAACGGTAGGAAAGAGAAGTTGGAGGAGGTGGACCATGAGTGGTTCTAATCCTTCTACATTGGAATGCGTCATAAAATGACCGAGGTGATCGGTCATACACGCACTGGCCAAGAAATCCAAGGAGAAACGTGACACGACGTACAAAATTTAAGGCACCGCCGTCAAATATATTATGTGTGAATGGGAAAACAAATCGTGATGGCGGCCTTATTAACTGGTTATCTGGTTGAAGAAGGAATCGAAGTTGGGTCACTAGTTTTCGATGGAATAATTATTTACCACGCCAATGTCCCACCCGAATGATTACCACAGGTGTTTGAAGGGTGTTCTCGGCGTTGTGGGATGCGATATTACATTCGTTGAGAAAGCGATGGATAAAGGGTATGACATCCAAATCAATGAGCAATCGACAAAAACAATAGGTATGAGTCTCGTCCTGAGGAAGGGAGTTAACCTATTGATTCGTTTGAAAAGTTCGAAGAAACCATACTACCAGGAAGGGAGAATTTTCTACAACCGGTTGAAAGCGGAAGAGTTGAGATAGATTACGGCCATGCAAGGAAAGTGTGGAAAACCACAGACATGAAGAGTATTAGGAGGCATCATTATTTATACCTTGAACTAGATGTGACCTTGCTGGCGGATTGTCTCAATTCCCCCAGGAAAGTGAGCAAAAAGACATTCGAGCTAGATGTTGCCACTACTTCACACTACTAGGGTATATGATGTTGAAAATGACGGGTGTTCAATTGGATCTCCTCAGTGTTTTTGAAACAATTCATATAATATTCATTAAGATGTTTCTAGGTTTTTGCAAATTTATCTAGTATATAAGGTATTATCAGGTTACAGTATTTTTGAATATGAGCAATTTGAAAATGTTAGGCTCTTAAATTTTCGTGACTTACTGCTTGACTGTAATTACCAGAAAATTATCATTTAGTGTCATTGAAAACTTTTTTATTACTTGACTATTTCAATAAAATTTTCAATCCAGATATATATTCATTCATATATATCATAACTGCAATCACAATGGACGTTGGGTTAAAGATGTATTTTTAAAGAATTAATTTCCCTATTTTCACAGTGATCATACAGACTGTAACACCGGCTAATTCTGCATTCTTCGGGCAAGTTTACCAGTCCTCATTTCAGAACTAAAAAATTTTTCCGGGCGAATTACTGGACGTCCGAAGCTTTAATAAATGAGTTGAAGGTGTTTGGGTAGCCTTTCCATTTGACATACACCTCCCGCATGCCATTTCGGGTTCGCCGAATCAAGACCTTTTCGATGCGTTAAATGTCTTGGCTTGTATTTTGAAGTTCGGGATCATAGAAAGATCCCTGAGTCTCCTCCCTAATAAAATCCGTGAGGTGATAAGTGGGCGACTAAGAGGAAGAACTTGAGACACATCGAAACTTCCTCGGTCCAGCGGGTGTGTAACCTTACTCGGAAATGCCATTTTTCTTTCGCGTCTCCTCATGGGTGGAAGAACTCCTTACATGTTTTGTACTCATATGTATCATGCTTTTTGACTAGCTGCGAGCGGGTTCATCTTTGTGAAACTTTGTTTGTTGGAATTCTACTGGTGAACCAATTCGGTCAAAACAGGGCTAGGAAGACATGTGTGAGTGGAGTTGGCTGAGAAATATTTAAACATTTTCTCCTTCATGGTCCTGTTCCAGCGCTCGACCAAAATTGACTTTTCTTCATTTTCGGTGGAGTAGAGTTAAACACCATGCTTCCGAAGCGGCTTTTTTACTTCTTTGTTGTAGAACGCACAACTTGAGGACGGACTGGAAGGAATCTCGCATCGTGGAACCTTTCTTGTCCTTGAGTGGCACCTTCGAGCCAAATGCTGCTCAGGAAAAATTTGTAACCCTTTTTGTCTCGGGAGAAAACACTCATATCCACAAGATCTGCTGTCCAGATTTCGTCCACAGTATCACTTGCCGACGCTCACAGTTACGCCGGACGGGATTGTGTAATTTATCAGCTAGTTGATTGGAAGAACGATTTTTTTCACCTTTTAACAGCCAATCCAAATCGAACTTTGGTGCCGATCAGATGTACAACGATGCTTCGGTCGACTTGTTCACGCATGGTGGGATTGTGGATGGCATCCAGCGAGGCTAACATGGCTTTGTTGCAGACGGAATTTTGGGCAGCTGTATCCTTATGCTTAGCATAGCACTGATCGTGTGGATAAGCTGCCTGATCGACTCCGTCCGACCAGGATTTAGGGATCACATCTTGAAGTAAGCCAGGACCTGTGAAGTTATGCCCCGGAAGACGCATTTTCGACCGGTAAACGATTGATGAGTTTGTTCCTGAAACAGTACTCACAACCTGGGATTTCCTAGCATCGCACAAAGTCCAGCCCTCGTCGACCGTTGGCACTGTAACCTCGTAGGAAACCCGGTCTCTGTGTTCTCCTTGCAGCGAAAGCAAACCATTGTAGATTATTTAAATCTATGAACGTCGAAGACTAATTTTTATACAATGAATCCACGGCATCGAGGTGCAACCATTACCTCCTACCTTAGCGGTCGATCATCGGGAAATAAGACTGTGGCAAGGCAACGCTTCTCAACAACCATCTCCTGTGCGCGATGGTTGGTTGGATTTCGATCGGTTGTACGTGTTTGGAAAACGAAAATGGTCCGTCAAGACAATCCTTGGCCACAGGTGCACACACCTATGCCATTCTGGTGAAAAAAATGTGTAATAAGAAAAGAGATTTGTTTGAGCTCCGCGATACATTTTTGTAAAATATATCGCTTAGGGGCGTTCGAATAAACGCTTAGGGTGTTTGAACAAACGCTTATGGGCGTTTGACAGTGTTCAAAATTTCCGATCCCAAGCAGCGCACTTGTTAGGGAGACCAATCGCAGCATTTAAGCCAGCAACATGCAGCATCAGCTCGACAAGATTTGACGCAGCCGGGATCTCTCCAAAATGTTCAACCTGTGGTTGAGGCTCAGCGGGAAACAGCTACATAGATTATCAAGACGAACGAAGATCTTCCTACAGTTGCGTCAGCCCTTCATCCACAACCGGTCGAGTTTGCCGACCACTACCCATTGCTACACCCTCAGATACCGTCCATGGACTCCGTGCACAGGAGTATTTGCAGCTCACTATAACTCCGTTTGCCGAGCACACCTTTGGATTGCGATCTGAAGACGGTGGTATTTTCATCGGCAGCTCGGCAGTCACTTTTGACGGTGATGATATTTTCGTGGATTGTGTGAGGTACAAAGGTACCCCTGTCTGTGGGACCTGATGGTGAAGAAGCGTCCCGAATCGTTCTAAACCAATGATTTGATGAACTATGGTAATATCCTGCGAGCATCAGGTGCTATGTATCAATCAATAACACCCTCCTCTTTAAAAGCTAGAATAAGTGGAGAGAGATCGTGTCTCACATCTACAAGCAGGATAAATTTGGCAGTGGGGTGCAGACTGTGTGTTCAGAGCTTCTCCATCGCCTGGAACTGTGCGCTGCAGGAAACAACTTTGTTCGAAATGAGAGTGTGGCTATCCTCGATGGCATGAAAAAAGCTGGACACATCAACATCGAAGAATAGAGGACGCTCCATCGTAGTATCCTACAAAAACATGTAAATCACAATGTTACTAATCGAAAATGGATGTCGTCACAGGATAGCATACGGCAGTAAAGGTATGTTTGACATTATCACCGGTCTTGCGCGTATTCACATCTTCTGCTGCCAAATCCTTGGAAAATAAGGGTATTAGTGCTGCGGCCAATGCAGCGTTGAAAGGTGTCGAAAAGGGAGCTACCAAAGCGGTGAACCGTGTCTTTGATAAAGTGACCAGCCTCCGCAAACACAGAATATCCACTCAACGAATCAATGTTCAATGCAGTAATGCGCAGCAAACCCGGTTGAACAATCTTATCTCCGGTTCTGCCATTGCTACCATCCACGACTTCGTCCAGCGCAATAAATAATGACACTTTATACGACATCCTTACAACGACAGGTTTACCTTCGACGAAAGTTTCCAGATATATCAGGTTCACGAGTTCAGACCTCAAGCAGGTGCAAATCTGAATAATCCATGTAAGATCCGAATGTACATCGAAACCAAAGACTTGTTTCTCCATCACCCCGAAAGTAATCTCTTGGTGAAGGGGGAACTGCAAAAGAATGACGATAATCCATATGCCGATGCAGATCTAGTGTCTCTCGTTCACAACGGAATTATGTATCTCTTCAAGACCATCGGTTTCAAGATCTCAGGACAGCTGATTGAACATATCAGACCCAGGCGTTGGCACCAAAACCTCACAGTCCACTTGGCGTCGGTCAGGAGAAACCGAGAAACATCACTTAAACCTTCAAAACTAGACTAAAAGAAACTATCAGACCAAAAACGCAGCCGTGTTTGATCACTGCCGGTTGCGAAATATCTACGTCACCCTCAACGCAGAACGCTATCCCGTCTTAGATTTTAATGGCAGTTTCCCACAAAACAGGATCACCAGAGTGTACAAGAATCTCGCAGAATTCCGGAAATACTACTACAACATGGCCCGTCTCATCAGCAGCTGCAAGATAAACCCCTCCGATTTTGTCAATCCGTATCCACTGTTTGTCATTGATGTGAGTCACCAGTCTGAGCGGTTGGTCCAGGCAGAATTCGACAATTATGTGCCCGCAAACAGTAATGCATTTGTGCTCCAGTATTGCCTAGAAAAAGAAATAACACCGCATAACGATTTGCGAAATCAGACAAGACCCATGTCGAACATAATGTCAATGACATTTCGGCTGACGTCGATCATGTGGATGATGTCTAGTTTGGAAAGATTATCACCTGCTTCAAAACTACTAAGTTGAGTAAGATCAACTCCGACATACTCCAGCAACCTTTAGCGCTGACCTTACCGCACACACCCATTTAAAGGGATAACCAGCCCTCCTATTTCTCCCTCTATTCAGGAATTTCCGGTCCAGGTTTTTTATCCAGACCGGGATTTTTTTGGTATCACGTAACACCCAGGCCAATCCATATAAGGTTTCCCCATTGGAAAGTTCACAATTTTCTGCAGCATTCTACCAACCCACCTCGAAATCGAAGTAGTTGTATCCACTTTTCTTCGCCCATTTCATTCCACAGTTGTCCAACCGTAGTGGCAGTTGCCTTCTCCTCAGTCTTATCCAAAGTTCCCGTTTCATGTCACACGCCTGAACCTTGAGCGTTTTTCCATTTTTCTCCAACGTCAGGATTGACTCGTCTCCCACTTTCCTTCAATTTCCCGGACCTCTGTCATCTTGAGCATTTTCTCCGGAAGGTCTCTCCATTTCAAGCTCTCTTAGGTTTTTTCTATCCTCTTTGCTCTTCGTTGAAACTTTAATCATTTCCTCATCACCATTGACGTCGAGTACCAGGACGTGTTAGTAATTATCCTTTTCGACGATGCTTGCCATCGTGATATATATTTCTTACACTTACTTAGTATATTCTGCCATCTGCCACTTCAACCAGGGTGTTCATGTTTGCTAAATTTTTCCCTTTGGTTTATGCATGCGGCTGAACCGTTCAAGACATAATACTTTTTACATAAATAGGCGAGATTTAAAATGCTTCACAAAGGCTCGGGGTGGGTCGCTTCCTTTAAGACTTGCTGTTGGAATTGGTAGCATTTTGCAACCTCAGTACATATGATAAGGTATGAATATCACATCGAAATATATAATAAGGTCATTAAAAAAAGATAATTATCAAAACCAGAGAAAACATAAACACAAAGATAAAATAAAAACATTGTTGTCAAAATACATAAGTACCTAGAGTCCCCATATAGAATGCCTAATTAAGATTGTAAGCTTTGAGGCTTATGATCTGCGCAAGGGTTCTTTAACCTGTTGTGAACGTCAAATTTCTCTAAATCGGGTAAGAATTGGCGATTTCAAATGTCGTAAATCCGACATGGTATGCCGTAATTTCAACATTGTATATCGTAATTTCCACAAAGTAAATCGTAATTTCGACATCGTTTTATTGTTATTTTGACATGGTTTCCGTTATTTCGACAGAATATATCGTCATTTCGAAAAAGTTTGTCGTTATGTCGACTAAGCTATGTCGTTATTTCGACAAAGTTCAACTAAATTGCAAATCCGAATAACCAAAAAGAAAATTGAACTCCATTTTCCTAATCAAAAACTCAGTACAACATTTTCTTTTCATTGGAATGAAGTTAAGTAACATTAGAAGCCTATTTGCGAATAACCAAATGACAAATGTGAGTAACGAAAAGTAAAATGGAACACAAATTCGAAAACCGAAAAACACAAAAAACGAAAAAGTAAACTACTTGAAACTCGTTCTGGAAATAGGATTGTGAACAACAGACAGATACCGCAATGTAACGTTAGAAAAAGGAGACTGTCATGATTGTCTATGAGACAACCATGCAAAACGTGTGAATCACAAATTCCTACAGGCTACCCTAAGGCTTTCGATAATGGATACATGTTGACATCTTACGGCAAGCTATTAAAGGCCCTAAAATTGACCATCGGTCACCTAATTAAACAATGTAAAACAGGTAACACATAAACATAAAACGTAAAAAAATCCAAAAATAAGCACAAACTACCATGATGTTCCTTGAAAGTGCTTGCTTTTGTTCTAGCGTACGTTTCCGATAATATGGTTCTAGAAAAGGCCAAAATTTGATTACGCAATAACATTAAACAATACAAAACATTAACTTATTTATGCACAATCAGACGAGTGATAACCCCAACAATGCAACACGTGGACATCAATCGATTATTTTATGCTATGTAAAAACCGTTTTCAGTTAGTGTGATACGTAATTTCACAAGGCATGTTTGTCAATTTTAAGTTGTAGAAGTTTAGATTGTGCATAGTTGCTGGAAAAGTAATGGTTAAGCGAAAATTAAGTATAGTGGAAAGATGGCAATCAGTTGGCATGTCACAGACGGGTTTAAGCAACAGAAGGGTTACAAAGTGTGTTGGTGTGCACCATTCTTTGATTGACCGTCTCATGGAACGTTTTCAAGCGACAAGCACGGTGGAGATCGTCCGCGATCGGGTAGGCCCCGCAAAACTACCCCAAATAGGATAGGGTCATAGGCCTTGGTGCCAGGAGGGATAATTTACCACGGTTGGCATTAAACGTGCCAGTTTGCATTTCGGGGGTCATGTGTCTGTTCGGACTGTAATCAGGCGACTCAATGCGCAGCATATGCGTGCTAGGAGACTAATAAAACGACCGGAGCTGACAGCACGCCATCGGATAGCAAGCTTGAATTGGTCACGTGACCATCTCCAGTGGAATGTACGAAGCTGGAGACGTTTTCATTTGTCCGACGAGAGTCGGTTCCCCCTGCGTCCTGTGGACGGTCGTGTTCTGGTCTGGCGGCACAGAAACACCGCATATCGCGATGAAACTGTCATGGGCACAACACGTTCTTCAAGGTAATCTCAATGGCGTTGGTTACCGTGATAACGTGCTTGACGCGTATGTGGTGCCGCATTTCGACAACCATCGACAGGCCGACAGACCCATCTTCATGGACGATAATGCCAGACCACACCGGGCTCGGTTAGTACGCGCTTTTTTACAGCAGGAGGCGATTGAAACCTTCGAGTGGCCTGCCATGTTCCCGGACATAAACCCAATTGAACACGTTTGGGATTTTATTGGTCGGAAATTGAACCAGCGCGTTCCACGTTTTCGCAATATTGCCGAATTGACCAATGCAATAGTGGAGGAATGGCTTCGTCGTCTGGTTCTTGGAATAAGGAGGCGGGTACGGAAACTTGAGAAAATCGTGGTGGTTATAAGGGTTATTAATTAAATTTGTGTGATAAAGCTGCCCCATATGTTCATTTAAAAGTTCTAAAATTCTTATGACCAATCCGGTTTCTTAAATTGTGAAAAACTGATGTTTCGATAAAACTTTTTCGGCATTCTGAAGTTGCCAAATTATCCCCCTTTTTGTTTTAAGAATTAACCAATCATACGACTTTCTAAGTCACCCAAATTTCAACCTAAAGTTTAACCTGTACACTTCTACATTAAAGTGCCTTGGTATAAATTTAATTCTATTTCCATTTTTTACATAGGTGTAAAATTGAAATTATAATTAGAAAAAATATAGGGTGGCGCTTAACTTTTGTCGGACTGTATAGATTCCACAAAATTGAAATGATGAAAGTATATTTTTCCCAGCATTATATACAGACAACATTTCAGTAAAAGAACTATTCTTTGATGGGACAATTGAATTTCGTCGATACCAAAATTTCGGCAATAAGTTCATTTGATAGCTGCAGAGCTTAACCTATTTTCAACGATGGTAAGATTTTACGCCTAAAACTTACCTTGGGAAAACATTACCGGTAGACCTACGATATTTAAACTGAGTTGTTTGAATTTAAACAAATTTTATCGATAATAATATAATTATATAATTGTAAATGGGTTTGAACAAAAGTTATAAAACAGCATATGCGTCATCTTCATTGACAATTACACCCCACAATTAATAATTAGAAAGTCGAGTGCAGAATACCCATGTGAGAGATCAGAAGCGCATAGTCCAAAAGAGACAAGACAAATGTGAAACAAACTAACATATCAAACGAAAACAAAGGAACAAAGGCTTGGAATCCACGAGCTCCTTTACAAAACAGGAGTGTAATCAGGTGCTCATGAAGGGTAATCATCACCTGTCTTCCGCGCAACACCCGTCGTGGAATCCTTAAACTCTAATCCGGGTTAACGTCAATCCGAGAAGAGGTCAGCTTGTTTTTTGTATTACTGGTAACTAGTGACTGTATTCCAATTACGACATAGGCCGATAATAATACATTTATCTAAACAAATTATTTAATCTACAAAAAATTAGTTATCAACATATGTACAGAGGGAAAAAAAGGAAGAAAGTGGTGAAAGAAAGAAAAGAAAGAGATAAAAGGAAGCGGAGTAAATATTTGAAATTTAAATATATAGTTAGTTCGACACTTCGGATAGCTTTTCACTTTTTTAAATAGGAATGAACTGCAGAAAAAAATCAAAATGCTTTAACCTTTTGATAGATTATTATTACCAGCTAAAAAGTATATCTTTACTTATATTTAATGTTATCAATTCAGAGAAAAAAGTAGCCTAGATTCGTTGTACCTAGGTCATAGAAGACAATAGTGGATATAGTCTTCACAAGGATAATCACAATTCCAAGATACATTATGTTTTTAAAGAAATCACTCGAAACAGGTCAGCATTCAGGGAATTAAACATATTCCGTATCCTTGTATGAATAATATAAATTATTCCATCATCGTAGTTATACTAAAGGGAATTCGAAGATAACAAAGGGGCAAACTGAAATTGTCGGAAGACAGACAAGACCATGGCCAACAAAATGAAACGAAGGACAAACATAGAACACACACCACTACACTGAAAATTAAAGCTGGAGTAACACGAACCCTACAAAAACCAGAGTGAGTTCAGGTGCTCCGAAAGGGTATGCAAATCCTGTTCCACTAGTGGAACCCGTCGCGTTACTCAGTTTTCACAGCCAGTGTATAGTCACAATCGATGTAGGTCACAATCGGTAAAGGAACGGATTTTTATTCATGACAGTCGGAAGATACCCATTGTCATCTGTGAAATATATCGTACCGGTCAACCAAATCATGATGGCGACCGAAAAACTTCTGGAGTGATGACTCTTATCTTTCCCTGAGAAACCCTTGCCTCAGTAGCTTTCTTGTCAGCTGCAACTCTCTATCAATAAAATCCTGATAGGAAGCACAAGCCCTTGAGTAGCGTATCAATTGAGAGATATTCATTCCGTACGCAGGTGCGGCTGAAATGTTGCTAGACATGAACGAAAAGTTTACAATCGGAAATCAAAGCCATTTCTCTTGTCGTAAAGTTTTGTTCTTAACCCGTCCTTACTGTCAATTTCTAGGTGTAAGTCTAGGAGCCGTTTTCTGTTAAAGCCTATTTTAAAATGTAAATATTGGGGATTCCTTATGCTTGTCTTCTAGATTATTGCTATCAGTAACTGTAGATGGAAAAATGTTTTCTTAAATTATAATATCAAGACGACAGTTTGGAATACTATTTTATTCCTATTCAAAGATTATCTTAAGTTCTAGGGTTAGTATCCTGTAGATGAAAAAAAAATTCTTATATTTTCCAGACGCCAGTTCGGAATTTAATTCAATTACTATATTGAGTTATTTAACCAACACAGGGGGCATTAACTCGGAAAGATATTCTGGAGCTAGTTTTCTATGAATTCGTAGTATTATAAAACATGTTACGTAAGCCGAGAAGGACCATTCAAAATTCAAAATTCAGAATTCATGAAATTGCCTACTCCCGCGCTTCTTTAATTCAAAATTCAGAACTCAAAAATTAAATTTTCCCGCGCTTTATTATTCAAAATTCAAAACTCAGAATACAAGAAATTAATAATTCCCGCTCTTTTCGCTTAACATTTACACTAATTACAGTGTAATTACCACCAAAAGTGTTGAATAATTAGCAGTTAAATAAACATCCTAATTAATACCACTTATTATTACATGTAATGGCTTTCAAAACAAAATGTCATTATTTATGGTTTCCAAGGATTTAACATCAAGGTTTATTGAAAACGTCTTAAATTTTGCATCAGAAATGGTCAATTTTAAGCATTTTGAATTAAATCTTGTAAAAAATATATTCTATTATCAGGAGTTTCTTAACATTTCAATATGCTATTATCCAGGATATTTTATAATGAAATGAATATGAAATGGTTTGGTGTTTTGAAAAAAATATTCAAATAGCAGGAATATTCCTTTATCCAGTATCCCATTTCATTGAGTCTACTGTAGTTGTTTTGGTCTTTTATCTTGAATACTTAAATGCATGTGAATATATTTGCAGAAGCAGTTGTTGATACAAGGTGTTAAGACTACCTTTTAATCAAATCGTGAATATAATAAGAATACAAGCAAATCCATGACAATGTCTTTACTTGTCATCAGACGTCTTGTTAGGTATATCCGGGGGTGAGGGATAACTTGCTATATAATAGTAATTCCGACGTGAAGCTGTAATAGGTCTATATTTCTGGTCACAGAGTATATGATTGGATAGGAAATTATGCCTTTTTGTGTATCAATGGGTGTTCAGTATCAAATTTCATTGTATGAAGGAAATCTATATGAATCGGAAAAAATACCTCAACCATTCGCCAAGCACAATTCTTTAATTTTTTCTTTCTGATTTTGGCATACCGAGTCATCATGCCCTAATCGTTTGATAGAAATAAGTCGTTAACAGGTATATGTATTTGAATAGGTCTGATTTTCTGAATTTTGAATTTTGAATTCTAAATAAAAAGCGCGGGAAAAGATTATTTCTTGAATTTTGATTTATGAGTTTTGAATTATGAATAATGAATTATGAATTTAGAATTTCGAATTTAGAATTATGAATATAGACCATTTTTTTAATTTTGAATTTTGAATTGTGCATGGTCCTTCTCGGCTTTCGTAACATGCTGAGACTTCTGGTTCTTTGTCTGTCCTTTAATAATTCCAACCCGTCTTTAAAGAAATGGTTTCCCGGCTAGAATAAAAAGGTAACCCAGTCACTATTCCCCCTGCTTCTTATTGCAGTTTGTTTTCAAAATTTTCTCAAAATTTTCAGAATCACTTGAACTACAGCACCATACATTAGCTCATAAAATTAATAGATCTAATAAAGGAAATATATATTCTCAATAGATCTAATAAAGTAAATGTTGTATTCGCCGAGCACCTATTCTTTTACTTGCAGTACATATAATATTTTCTCGCAAGAAAAATTTCCCTTTACTATCAAAAGTGATTCTGAAATGCTTGTGATTTGTGGTAGATTATATTAGTTCATGTTGAAAATTAAGTAAATTTTCAAAATGAACAGATAAAATTAACTTCAGTATCATCAGAAAAAAATTAGAAAAATGAAAACATCTTAGTTTTGAGGATTGAACTAGATTAACCATAGTTGAGACCAATCGTTTGTAGTTTCAAGATTACTATTTATAACATCATCAACTGTACATGTGTAAGGGCTTTGACTTGAACATGCACAGATGCAAGGTATGTATCACCTGCAAACAGTCTTGTTAACTTAATAGATGATCTGGATATCGTTTATATATATATATAAATGAGGAGGTTCAAGCACGGACCTTTGAAGGACACCAGCTTTATTAACATTACCTATAAATACACTTTGTTTCCTATTGGAAAAGTAGCTTTAAAACCAGTCACGGAAATAAGCATTTTTTCCGAATATGTAACGCTAAATGCCATACTTCGAATGCTTTTGGAATATTCAAAAATGCAGAAGTAGAACACTTATCATCTACTGCCAGAAAAAATTAATTGCTGAACAGTAGAATGACTTGGTAAGACACCAGACTAGAAGTTATATAAAAGTTGATTTGAAAATAAAAAAAAAATTGAATAATTCTCGAAGTACAATCTGGACAATTTTTCCTTACAAACTCTTACAAGAATAGCTATTGGCTGTTATTTGAACAAAGTAACTGGTAACCTTTTTAGCTCACCTGGCCTAAAAGGCCATGTGAGCTTTTCTCATCACTTTGCGTCCGTCGTCCGTCCGTCCGTCC
>JAULBM010321479.1:0-13515 GCA_032357055.1 Geukensia granosissima | reverse complement strand
GAGTTGCGCTGACAAGGTAATTTATGAGAATTTTCTAAGTTTCAAGGGGCATAACTCCCATAAAAATGAGACGATCACAATTTCCTGATAATATGTACAACTACATATGATGTCCTAACTGCATACCAAGTTTCATGAAATTCGGATCAGAAGTTTAGGAGGAGTTGCGCAGACAAACTTTGTGACGGACATACGGACAGGCCAAAAACAATATGTCTACCTACCATAGTTTTAACCACCATAATTAGCACCGGCTATTTCTGAACACGGTACTTGAAACAATCTTAGTTTCCTGAAATAGCTGTAATTTTTTTTAAATATCCAGGAAATATGAGCTCCTGTAACTAACAGAACGAACTCTTACATATTGTTTATGTGCAACATTAGTGTTTTGTAGAAAAACTAGAATTGAATATCAGAATAACTGATAGACCAATAGAAATCCAAAATTTGTTTAACCACACAACGCCAACGAAAATCAAATAATTAATTTCACAAATTTCACGAAATTTCACCAAAGAATGTAGGGGTGTCGCCTTCAATCTATTTGGTGTCCACTAACCTTCATCACCGATTCCCCCAGCTATGCCCAACTTGAATCCCGATTGCGTCTGACCCCCAATACTTTTTATGAAAATATCCCAAACTAATGTTTCTTTCTCACAGTTAATGACATCCTGACTGAGGGGCCCTCTACCGTTCTGTATAATGAATTTTGCCTCTGCTGTCGCCCCATCAAAAGTATTCTCGTTTAATGTTTAATGCAAAAAAACTGATACAAAAAAAAAAAAAAAAACGACACAGCTGCTTGTTAAGTCTTATGTACAAAGTTCAAAATGAGTCTCATTTGATAGTAATTATGTCGTAAAAATGGATGCCATTTCAGTGATGTCTCTACAAGTATCATTTTACACTGATTGCTTTTAAAAATTATGGTGTAATTTTTTTCCGTTAGATGACAGTAAAATTGAATTAAATATAAATTTAGAGCTACATCATGGAACATTCTTTCTGCTCCTTACTGAACATATGCTTTCTAATAGCTCTCGACCTGGAAATTTTCTTGGTGAAATTATCCGCTTGGGAGCGTTTGATTGGTACGGTATGGTGCATTTGATTGGCAAACTAGATTGACCAATTTGAAACCGTAAAAATCAAAGGCAGATTTAATTGTAGGTTGATATAAAATATCCTTTAATCTTGAATTGAATACATGAAATAACACCTCGCTTATTTTGTGTGAAAATTGATTTTATATTTAGAAATCATTTTAGGAAATGTACAAGATGTATATTTAATGTTGAATTTTGAAAATTGGTCATTAAGAGCCCAGCTTGTTACTTATAAATGAGTCAAAGCTGTCGTTGGGGAGTAACATAAAGTGTATAACTTTGCTAAACTATGAACAATTAGGCCGAAAAATTTATTTGAAGTCGCAATAGTGAACATTCGATAGAAAACACCCTACCAATAAAATAGGACCTATATTATAAGTTGGCTCGTTTGAAAGACATCGAAATCCACAGTTGTTTCAATAAAAATGAAAAGAATTGTTAAAATCACATTAAAACTATACACAAACCCCAAGAATGAGTGTAAAAATGCTTGTCAATCTGTATAGATGATGTAAATTTTAGGAAGATGTAACGGAACATCTTCTTAGACAGTCTTTAAGAATATAGAAAATAAGTGGTGTGGGTCAAGTGTCAGATAGCATAAGATGTGGGTCAAATGTCAATTAGCCTGAGAATATTGTCAAGTGTCATGAAACATTAAAAATAGCTCTATTGTCAAGTTCCTTGTGCTTTTGTTCAAATGTTAGGTAGCATAAGATATGCGTCAAATGTCAGGTAGCATAAGATATGCGTCAATGGCAAGTAGCCTACTATGTTGATTAAATGGCAAGTAGCCTACTATGTTGATCGAATGTGAAGTAGCCTACTATATGTTGATCGAATGTGAAGTAGCCTACTATGTTGATCGAATGTGAAGTAGCCTACTATGTTGATCGAATGTCAAGTAGCCTACTATGTTGATCGAATGTGAAGTAGCCTATTATATGTTGATCGAATGTGAAGTAGCCTACTATGTTGATCGAATGTCAAGTAGCCTACTAGGTTGATCGAATGTCAAGTAGCCTACTATGTTGATCGAATGTCAAGTAGCTTACCATGTTGATCGAATGTAAAGTAGCCTAAGCTATTGGTAAAATATTAAGTAGCATGAGATATGGGTCAAATGTCAAGTAGGCTTCGATGTTGATCAAATGTCAAGTAGCCTGAGCTTTTGGTAAAATTTTAAGTTGCATGTGATATGGATCAAATGTCAAGTAGCCTACGATGTTGATCGAATGTCAGGTAGCCTGAGCTTTTGGTAAAATGTTAATTTGCATGTGATATGGATCAAATCGTCAAGAAGCCTACGATGACGATCAAATGTCAAGTAGCCAGCGTTTGGTAAAATGTTAAATTGCATGAGATATGGGTCAAATGTCAAGTAGCCTACGATGTTGATCAAATGTCAAGTAGCATCACAGCTGCAGATGACGCTTTTTAGATGTCAATACGAGACATTAAACAGCTGGAATACCTCTGTAGCATGTGCGTAGCTAGGATTTTCAAAACGGATTTGTAATTAACTTTCTATTACATGCATTTTATTACGCAGATTATTGTTTAGTACAAATGTTAAATACTTGTTTAATTTTTTACGCAACATTCCTTCCAATGACTTTTTTGAAGGTTGAATTTTCTTGCATCTATTCTGTTATGTAATTTTTGATGCCACAATTTCTTCCTTCTCATAAACTGGTATAGTTAAATGATTGTAGACTTAAAAACATAATTTTACACTATAAACTGAAATTAAATACCCTTTTTATTTTCATTTCGTCACAAAAGATATATTTGCCTCTTAATAGTATTTTTTCTGTAAAAATCTAAATATGAAATTACCGAAATTCGTGTAATATGAAAAGCATATAAAACTTTTTTGTTCACTTTATACTTACTTGTCTGATTTTATGCCACAAAGTTTGATGATTCATTTAAAAGTAAATTTCTAAAATATATCGTTTGATGTTCAATATTTTTTCTTGTGAAAATTGATTTTACAATTTCATCAAAAATAGAATTTCTCTTAACGTGTTCAAGTTGTAAAATATCATTTTTGACTAAATGCGCATTATTTTTAGGTAAAGTTGGATAAATTCAATTTTAACGAGTATTTGAAATCACTGTTTTGTCAGATACTTAAATATTTATCAAAAGATTTAAACATGTGTTGCGCATTGATTCATTCGAATAGATCACGCGGAAAAGGTTACAAGATTTTGAAAAAATAAAATACAGTATTATTTTATTCAAGAGTGATTCGATACTTAATTTTGAAGTCGTTCAACATAAGAGGTCATTCGATGACACATCACTTTTATATAATCGTATCTTAATGCAGAAATTATGATAATAACTGCGGGGGATCGTTTATTTTAGTCCTTTTTGCATTTGTATTTTACTTTCTAATCTTTGTAAATCATACGAAGTTAAAAATTACTACATTCACACAAGCTGTGGATTCAGATTTTTCAAAAAGGGGTCCAAATTACAGTTTTCGATCAAAACGTAAGGAACGACAAAACAAAAATGCCAAAAATCCTTGTAAAATTTGAAAAATTAAAAAACTTGGAGAACACCACCTCCCTTTTTTTGGCCTTTCCCCGCTGGATCCGTCCTTACGTATATAATTAATTTTTTTAAATAACCAAACTATCCAAATTTATGAACTTCAAACATAGTGTAACAACAATTCTTATTAATAATTAGCAATAAAATTTAAATCGCAGATCACTTGAGATATCCATATATAAACATATATGTACATAATTTTGTCTTTAATATTTTTCATTCTATCTATATGAAGAATACATGTTTAATGATATTGTATAAATATTTCATTTAACCATTTATTTTGTTCTATAATATTCTATCTTTAACTTAGTCTTTCTCGTCTATGAATGTAAATATATTAGTTAGAAGTATTCGTTCCTAAAGGGAGATCAAGGAGACATATACCCACTCCTAATTTTTTTTATTGCTCATTTTTGTAGTTTCCTAGGTCTTGATAAAAATTTGTATGTGGAACAGAAAATTTCTTCGCTCACTTCGCGGTCCAGATTATTTTTTTCATGTTTTGTTTATGTAAGAGATTATCTTTGAAAAATTATATTTTTTCCAATGGCCAGACAGTGGACCAGAATATTTTTTTTTTCGCTCCAGAAGGTCGCCATATTATTTTTTTTTGACAAAAATCAGGATAATAAAATTTTTTCTTAAAAAAATTCCAGCCCCCTCCCATAAAATCAAACGGTCCCTGCCTACGCTAATCAAAGGAATATCACGTAGTAATTGGCGTATATCATGATAGTAATAGCCGCTGTTTTGTAATCGGAAAGAGCAAGGGCAAATGATTCATAAATTTACCCCTCATTTTAACCAATACATTGGTGTTTGATATAAAATTTGGAGGAAAGTTACAAAAAAACCAGTTAGCCAGATTTTGAATGCATAACTTTAGTTTGAAGATGGATGTAAAAATCGCATTCCACACATGAAAATAATTTTTTTTTATTCATTTAAAAAAAGGGCTTAGTTAAGTTGTACATTGTAAGTTTAATAGCTGATTATTGTTACATTGGATGGTCTTGCATTTTCGGTCCTTTTACAGATTACCCTACAATGCAGATTTATCCATTGTGTAAGGCCTAAGGACAAACTGTGGGCTTTTATATAAATTTGACATTTTGGGTGGCTTTCTCGTTGGTATGCCTAATGAAGAATTTAAAATCATGTTCTATTCTCTAGAGCACTCCATGTGTTTAGATTCTAAAACATATTAAAAATTAATTAAAAAAAGTAATTACCAGCGTGTTTAATCCAAGAACGTGCAGTGATATTTGGAAATGGAAAAAAGATGAGGGCAAAGGGACACGAAAGGGGGACACCAGAAACACTCCCTAAATTAGGAAAAGATGAAAGTGCGCTTAACGCTGATTAATTTTTCAACGTTTAGTCAAAACTGCCTCGAGGGTATGGCACAATTCTTACATACAATGTATTTTTTTAATAATATTCATAACTTGAAGTTTAGTTTTGATTGTGCGTAATTTTTCCGTATGTGTACCTTTGAAAATAAATAAAGCTAAAAACCGATTCTTGACCTTAGCAGTTAAAAGGTCGAATAATATGCAGAACTGTGAAATTACAGATTTTTGCTTAATCCACATACCGCAGTTGGAATTCATCAATATTAAATTTAAGAGACGCCGTCGTGCTGGTTTTAAGTAAACAAAATTCTAAATTTTGAATGAGTCTGTTGTCGGATAAATCTTGTACCTAACGCCCCGTTATTTTGTCTCTTCCTCCCGATACGCGCTCATTCTTTTGTGTTAAGAAGCCATCAATTGAAAAAACTGTTTCTGTGGTAACGAAAACTTTGACCACACAAATATTGTTAGTTCAAACAATTTGTGATATTGCATATTTTCACAATGAGAATGCCATGTTTGTTTACATTTTCAATTTCAAATATTTATAAAATTTTGAAAGAAATATATAGAAAATATTTGGATAATTTTGTTTTAAATCGTTGTTTTCAAATAATCATCATTATTGTTTATTCATCCCCAAATGTACTAAAATTTTGGTCAAGCTCTAAAATTTGGTGTTAGCGTTAATATGTATAGAAACGGTATGTAAAAATATATAAAAATGGGAAAGGTTAAAAAAGAAGGCGGTCCAAATATTCAACCAAAAAGTCATTGACTGGGACAAACGATAGGGAAAGTGGTATTCTGTATTTCGGGGCCTTCTGGTTCATTGTTGAAGGTCGTAGTAAGGCCGGAAGAAGTTAAGATTCGATTGTCATTTATGGCTGTCTCATGGACAATCATGCCACATCTTTTATTTTTATAATGATGATTACAAAAAGAGGACATCAAGGTTATATAATTAATTTTTTCTTCCCATTATCAATTAGTAATGGTTTTAAGATATACACAGCTGGCAAGACAACATTTGGATGAAAACGGGCCAAAAAATGTCGACACATGTGTTAGCGTCATTATCCTGTTGTTTAGTATGACAATTAAAAGATGTGGGTGCACTCCAACTACCAGAAAAACAGAGGGAATCTACAAATCTTTATTTCTCCACAAGGCCTTCAACAGGGGGGATACCACTCCTTGTGATAGGCTATAAATCGCTCCAATTAAATAAATCGTGTATACGTAAAATTATACTTCTCTTACCAAAACATTACCAAAAATGTACACGTAATAAAACACTTAGGCCACTCCAAATTAACTAATAGTTCTTCGGATTCGCTCGCTCCTCGTGTTATGGGTTCAATTTTTTTTTAAACTTAACTAGCTCCAATTTTTTTTTCATTTTTCAGAAATTTTCATCGCTTTTTCCTTAATATTGAAAAGTAAAAATAGCTCGCTTGCTACTAAAAAAATAAAAAAAGAAAGGAAAAAACTTTAAACTGTTGTGTTGGTACCAAACCCTCCCCAACGAGTTGTCGAAGGAAAATTCAAAGACAACAAAAGCAGTAACCGACGTACTATAAAAAATCACACAAAAAGTCACCCAATCCGACTAGAAAGTAGTTGAATTACAATAAATATTCTATTACAGTATGAATAAAAATATTTTGCTATATGTTTATACATCTAGAGCTCGTAACCAGGAATTGGATTTCACCTTTTTGAAGGCCCTGTGAAGACCTCTAGATTTAACAATTTTCCTCCTGTTTATTACAGAGATATGGTAGGGTTTCCTTGATAGCAACCCCACATCTTCTCTTTCTGTATAAACATGTACATTTTGGACTAGTTTTCGTGAAAAACAAAGAACCGTTTATTTGAAAATTCTTAAAACAGGATTTTATTTTAAAAATTGTTACTGTTTTTCCCTTATGTCGTGTGGAGACCCAAACTCTTTCTTTTGGGGTGGGATGTGGGGACTAGAATGCGTGTCTGAAGATACGGTTTACATCTTTTCTAAATGGTCATTTGAAAAATTCCCCTGATTGTTATGTTTATATTTGGTTTATCAGCTTTCGTTACGTCATGTACTGTATATTTCATCTGGTTCATGAATGTAACTAGAATTTCATTTTCACTGATCTTCCTATTTTTGCCCCCAATCGTGTCTGATGAAGGTAAATCCAGAAAAGCCTTTTACAAGCAGTTTAATTTACCTTTTGAATATTTTATATAAACGTATTTTAAATGTGGCTCGTGTATTTATTTCATGTATTCCTAAATCCTTCCTTTAAACGATAATATTCAAGAGCTTCATTTAAAAAACACGTTTTAAATCATATTTTTGTGATTTATATAAAAAAAAGTTATTACTGTTTTAAACAACATGTTAATGATTTAAATTAAAACTAAATTAAATTAAACAATTTTCAATTTTCTCTAAAACGGAATTTCAAAAATGTATAATATGTGTGGCTTTATATCAACACAATATTTTTTGTTTGCATATATTTTTTGTCATTTATGATAAATTTAATTTTAATTCGAATTATCAAATTTTATATATCTCGAAATTAGAACCCATTTTACAACAAAGAAGAAAATGGAAAATAAATAAATTGAAACCAAAAACAAAAATTTATCTAGTTGAAAAGCAACATACAATATTTTACAACAAATTTATACCTGTACTTATTGGTGAGCATCTGTCAAAAGTGTCTCTAGAATCTGTTTTGTGATCGAGATGATCTTCTCCAGATGATCTGCTGTTTGGTGTCGTCTGCTTCTCACGCGCTTCCGGAGAAAGTTTTGATTTAAGATTAATTCCTGCAAATGGTGCCATTGGATTGATATTCGGAAGTCCGTATGGGTTTTGAAAATGTCCAAGACTGTACTGCTGTGCTCGTGCAGCCAGAAGCTGTTCCGTTGTTAGATTTTGATAATTAAATTGCGAATCTGATGCTTGGCTGACAGGGGCAAATCCTGCTATACCAGTTGTCGGGGGCATGAAAAAATATCCAGAGTTACAAAACAATGGTCCGTACCGTGATGCAACTGCCGTTGGCGCCATTAAGGAATCTATAGAAAAAGACCCAATACCGGGTCGTTGCATCGACATTTTCCAGATATGGTAGTTATTCCTAAATGTAAGACGATTGTTTATCTACAATATATATAAATGTCCAAAAAATCAACAAGAGTGTGTTTGCATCGTCTCAGGTAAATTAAAATTGAAAGGAGTGTGATGAAAACGTATATATCATCTTAAATTACTTTGTGTATTATGTTCAAATTAGAATAAGATTGATTTTGTGACAAGATTTTAATTATATTCTCTAATCCTATTGGTTCCGAACACTCTCGCAGGTTAAATCCCTCCTCTCAACTCATTTGTATAGGTCACAGAAAAATTTTCATTGGTTCATATAAACAATTCACTATTTCAGTTGGACATCATTGGAAATCAAGCGGAATTAATCAAGATTAATTGAGGCCTGAATGACTTTCCATAGGACAACTTTTTATGGACAAGATTATCGAAATTGAACAACTGCATCGTAGCACCTTTAAGCCTCGGGAGAGAATGTTATGAGTTAGAATTAAACAAATTTACAGGTAGAGTTTTGAAACAAAGGCTAATAAAATTATTTGATAAAATATTGATATAATCTTTCGCCTTTAACCTTTAATGTCATACATTTTATGTATTCGTTGACTAATTTTGGATACACACCTATTTAATACAGAAATTCATAAAATGTTTATTTAGTTATTATGAATTTGACATTATTAGTGGTAATAAAAACAAACAAAAAAACACGAACACGTATTAAAAATAAAAGTTAAAACATATATATAAAATTTGAAGATTTTTTGTGCATTAAAACAACGAAATTTATAAACATTCTCATTATTTTTTTTAGTTTATATTTATCGGTGAAAAATTCAGATAATTTTACAAACAAATTTATTTAAAAAGTTCAACTAAATTTTCCTGAGTCCAAGCCACACAAATCTAATTTGATAATAAGAAAAAAAATATTGACTCTTTTTTTTAAAATACATTTTTACTTTTCTTCTTTATTGGATATGTTTTATTAAAATTATGAATTTGGTCAATTTCATAATTTTGATAAAACAGATATATATAAAAAAATAAAATCGTAAAGTACATATTAATATAATAATCAAAAGGTTAACTTCGTAAATAAAGGTATTACCTGAGAAATTTTCGGTATGTATAAAATGACTTTTTTAAATGTTACGCTGGAAGGTGCCTGTTGGTTACCACACCAGGGTTGAAGGTTAAATAAATTTTGAAATTGTTAAAATAAATAAATTTTAAGCATTCCATAAAGAAGTAAGAATATTTTACTGCGTTTGAAATAAAGATCTACAAATGCATCTAACGTTTTTAGACTTCACGTTAAAGTTTACCGATGAGACTCTATATGTTTTTAACTCCCCATTTTCACTCATCGTCTATCATTCTCAACCATGACGAGAATATGAAAATTTTTAATATTTACCGCAGTAAATTTTATATCAGTGTATGCAAATTATCTGTATATCATTGAATTTATTATTTATGCAATATTAAAATAAGTATTTTTATTTTTTTAAAAAGGTAATAATTCAAATATATATTTTCAAGTGAATTTAGATAACTTTTTATCATGTCATGTATTTTGCTAATAAAACGGGAATTAACTAAAATGTTTTGGCTAATTAAAAGGCAAATTTGAGGGTTAAAATAATCGTTTTTTATACTGCAACAAAGACTATTTAATTCTTAGGAAAGACATTTCTTTTTATTTTCAAATCTAAGATTTAAGGAACAATATTAGCGAAAGATAAAAAAGGAAATAAACTTTACATTGATTAATTGATTTGATTATTTGGTCGTATTCTATTATAACGTTGCTTCCATGATTTGTACATTTAAAACATGTATCTGTAAAATATTTTCATAGAATTTATATCTATTGGCATATATCTATTTGTAATGTCATCAAAATAAGCTTAGTGGTACTAGAAATGCAAAAGTAAAGACGTTCTCGAAAAAAAAACAGGGATTTTTACATGAAAACCTATGATAGTTTGAACACCAGATTCTATCTTCGGTAAGATATATCCTTCGTATCAAATTTACAAAATCTATTCAACATTGGAAAAATTGTATTTTGAAACTAATGGGTCGATACCTCTGCTGGTTGACTATAGGTCTCTAAGAGCATTTAACCGCCCGGTTGTCAGACTTATCTGGCACGAATTTTACCACAGAATATTTTAGAGAAATTTTTAATGGTAATCTAAATTCAAAACTCCTAGAATGACTTTATTTATTGTATTACACACGGTAGATATCCTTATCGCTGGATTTGCCTGTTTATTTCGGTTTGGTTTGATTTGGGTATTTTATTTTGTAATGTTTAGATCTCGAATTCCTACATATGATTTGGTTCTAATGCTACTGACGAGTATTGAATATTACTGAAAAATTACCATTTTCAGCTACTTTTGTTTTAAAAGGCTAAGAAAGTAACATCATAATAGCATCATAGTGCATAGTTTACCTGAAACTGTTACTATTATTTATTCCCTTTTATAAAACTGTACTTTTGACGATATTTCTGAAAGAGCGGCGTCTTTAACTTGAACTAATCATTTCTGATTTCAACAATTTCGAACAGGAACAAGGCTTGGAATAAACAGTCTGTGACTGCTGTAAATCCAAAACAATTTGATGTGCGTGTCCAATATCGGGACAGTTGGGTGTTGGACATCCTATATTTTTTAATATTATTATACTGTTTTTGATTGTTTTATTTGTTAACAGTATATTGCTGATGATTTGAGCATGTGTATTTCCATTTAAGATGTGTTCATGATGTCTCCACAAGGACTGAGTTTCTATTCTTGTTAAAACGTTATAGATAGCTTTATATTGCTGACTTTCAGAAAGGATTAGGAGCATGATGGCCCCTTTTGTCTCAAAAATCTGCCAAAACAAGTTAGTGATTCCACAGTATAATAAGTGAAATTCAGGAAGTGGTAGCCTTGAAACACGTGTACGTCATTCGCAATATTTGTTTAAAACATTGACAACCATGTACATGTATTTGCAACACATCCCTTTTTTTCTTGTATACACCAATATAGATAGGCTATAAAGCCTATATTTTGTCTATGTGTTAGATTTTGCTGTTTGTTGTTTTAAAGGTAGGTTTGTTTTCTTGAGAATTTCATATTTGGTAGAAAGAAATGCCCGTACTGAATATTGATTGATTGATTGATTGTTGTTCAACGCCACGTCGACAGTATTTAAGCCATATCGTCGCGTGAAACTACGCCCTTAATGAATATGTAGACGGCATAATCAGAACAATTAAAGTGCGTTTAAAAAAAAATAGAAAGTTAATATCTTTAAGCTTTATACAATAAATTGTACACAAATGGTTTTTTTTTTATTTTGTTGTACTTTGCAACAAATTTGAGTTTTCTGATTATGACACAATTAGAAGTCGATCCACTTTATCTTTATTAAACGAGTTCGGTACAATAATGTGTTTGTATTTTTCATTTTCATCGAAGTCAAGATTCAAGATTCAAATATTTCATTAAAGTCTCACTTCTTATATATCTACATATATAAAACTACTACACAATTTTAAATGTTTAAACTGTATAATTAAAACATTTTACCGGTATAATCTTAAAATATTTCTTGACGGCATATTAAATGTAAGAACCATTCTTGATAGAGTTATGAGAGACTATTTTTAACTACTTTTTTGGTAAAAGAATATTAATATATATAGATATACACAAAAGAGACCAAATTTAAAACTATGCCTTAGTAAAAATACAATTTTACCTAAGTTGCATAAGGATGGCGAATTTTAATATGATAAAATGGACATTTTAAGGACCAACTTCTCATCAGTAGCATTACACCAAAACATAGGTCACAAAATCGAAATAGGAAGTCAAATTAAGCGGTTGGGACAACTGCACGGTGCAATAAGTTTCGAAGTAATTTCTGTAGTCAAGAATTTCAAAGAAATAAAGCATATTTTGAAAGTCTGACAAAATAAGCCAAATTTTAATGTATGATGTCACAACAATAGGTAAAAAGCCAGTAACGTCTATAAAATTTCTTAAAGAGCATGTAAATTATTTTTCCTGCAAATAGTTGAGCCTAAATGATATTTAAAATTACTCAAACACGAATTTAAACATATTCTATTCGAATAAATGACTAACGATTAGAAAACAAGCATAGGTTGATTGTCACAGCACTAAACATGATACAATTATATATAGAACGAAATATAATTACAAATTTCATTTAGTATTCTAAATTACGTCCTTTTCATCTGATTCTTTTAATATTGTGGTTTTCTTGTTTGCTTTAAGACGAGCAAGTCTGTAAAATATCCAAGTTAAATATACATGTACATATTAAATTCCACTTCATGAGCTATTGCTAGGCTTGGCTGCTTTTGAGCATTACATTATCACCATATGGATATTGTTTACAAAATATATTTCCTTTCAGAGGCGCGCCGAGCGTTTTCTGACGATGTAATGAATTTATTTTAACTTTAAGTAAACAAAACGAAATTCTTTGTAAGCAAACCCGCAGCCGGGGAAGGGAGGGGGGGGGCTCGAGGGTTTGAACTAACTCCCCTTGAAAAGCGATAAGCACTGTTAAACTCGCAATTCAGATTGAAGTCTAAAAAAACAGGACTGTGGATATTTTCCACTGTGACTTCAAATACGTTCCTATACCATTGTGATTAACATTGATTGTGACTATACACCGGCTTTGTCTACTGTGTAACACGACGGTCGCCACTAGACGAGCAGGAGTTGCTTACCCATCCGGAGCACCTGAATTCACCCTGTTTTTACAGGGTTCGTGTTACTCCACCTTCATTTTTCAGTTTAGTGTTATGTGTTCTATGTTTGTCTTTCGTTTAATTTTGTTGGCATTGGTCTTGTCTGTGTTTTGACTCAACGATTTCTGTCTGTCTCTTTGGTATTTTCGAAATTCTTTTAGAAAACCCGAAAACGGCTTGATCCAATTAAAGGATAACATCGTGATAACGATTTACAGTACATTCTGGATCTGAATACAAGATATCGAATGTCGTGAGTGTTATATTTTCAACAATCTCCGTCTTTCATTCATGGCAAATATGTTGCCGTGCCAGCAAATAAGGCTACAAATAATATCATTTTCGTCTGCAAAAAATTACATAGATTGTTTAATTAATGAGGCAGGTATTGAGAGCTCACATTGTACTCCAACTTGCACAGCTACAACACTTTCAAACAAGAAACTAGTGGCTCAGGAGGCTGAGCCTGTATCGCTCACCTGCCTTTTGCCAAGGAAGTTTCAGAGGAGAAGATTTTTTAATGAATCAGCCAATCAGAAACAAGATTTGTCTGGCGGCCTTGTTTTTGTC
>JAULBM010321468.1:0-10800 GCA_032357055.1 Geukensia granosissima | reverse complement strand
CAAATTTTTAAATTTGGTACAAAATTTTGATAAGGGTTTTGAACATATTTGTTTTGATTCTCATAATTTATTTTAATTTTTTCCCATTCAGAATATCCCTAGTGAAGTCCTTTACTCTTTTCTTTTGCTGGCACTGACAAAAGGACACAGGTGTCCACTTGTTTGTGGTTTTTCCTGGTCGGCCACGGAACTTTGGGATAAAAGTTAGTTATTTTGGGGTTATCTTTTTTCTAAGTATGAAATATTGTCATTAATATTGACTGTGTTGTATCATTTTAAATTTATAAATACATTTGTATCGGTTTTAGTATCTGAAATTAAACAAGTTAGTTATTCTGTGCATTTATTTTAACCGATACTTGAAGTGGTTCATGTTCTCGATAGTACAACAAGCATCGACCTTTTCAGTGATAGAAGAAACAACATGGGTAATATCCGCCAACGACAGTTAAAACAGAAATAAAACATCTATTACATTATGCTTCATTGAATGAAGAAATTTCATACAGTAACTGCTATTTGAAGTGTTAAATAAACTTAAGTTTGCCCCCAGTTCCTTTTCATACAATAAACACAAAGTTTCTTTTCTACAAGAAACACATTATGATTTTCCTACACTTTATGCCACAAAAGCTAATTTAGGAAAACTTTTCATATCAAATCATATTGATCATTCAAGTCTTGATGTTCTTACATTGATTCCATTTTAAGTGACAAATCTTATAGTAAATAAACCTATAAATAAATATTATACGCAATATCCACATTGTCTTTAAATTCATCTTAAATTTATCCGTTAAGAATATCATAACAACATTATTATTAAAAATTTAATATGTTTTTTATTGGTACTTATATTAGTGGAGCAAAAGCTTTTAAAAAGACGCTTAATAAAGGAGTTTAATGCCTAACATATAGCAAATTATGATTTTAAATGAAAGGCTGATGTATGAACTTTTTTTCAATTGGTCTGAAGAAATTCCTGTGGTCACGTTTTCTAGAATACCACGTCAAATGATGTCACCCTTGTTTTTTTGTCTTGCAAACAACTGTCCTAACTTCAGAATGACTGTAATTTGCAATGGAATGATTTTTTTTTCATTTTATTCATGTCTGAGATATTTATCGTGACCCATTTAAAATATAAAAACCCTTTTTCATATATTTCACATTATCTGTACTTTTATAAAACAGTTAATTCACATGACGTAAAAACTGTTTAAACAGTTAAATGTTTTACTTTGATAAAAATTTACCATATCTCTTGTCTAATTTGTGTTTTAAGAAAATTACAGCAGAAAGCCAATAATTTCTTCAGCAAAAGGCATTTCAAACTTTACTGCGGCCGTGGAAAAACGCAATTGATGAACTACGGCAGAAAGCTTGTCAGTGAAATTCAATCAATCAATGTCCCTATTCATAACGCGAAGTGACACAAAACCTGCAATCAAACTTTTACTAGTTAGCAGAATTTCTCGTCAATTTTCCAATATGACTTTGCAAAAAGTTTAATATAGCCCAGAGCCTGTATGATTTCCTGGAATGATATATTAAAATAGGAGATGTCTTCCGACTTTCTTCAAGACTTAGTTTGTTTTTGCAAAAGCCGCAATTAATGTGGCAAAGCGGGTATCTGCCTTGAACAACATTTGGGTTGCAATGAAGTTTGCCCATGTCAGGTCACAGAGAATTTTAAAAACGAATTGACAAAGCAGGGTGTCGAGGAAAACGAAGAAGAAGATTCTTATGAAATTATATGTAAAACTAAAAAGTTGTGTTGTACTTCAGCATATTTCAAACATGAAAAACCAAAAACCCTACCAGACGGTTTCTGACCTTTACAAGACACTACACTTCTGTCGTACTTCGAATTTTTCGCTCAGTTGCTACTTACTATTACTGATTCTCTAGTGTTGATATTGATGTTGATCGTTCCGCCTGAAGACAATAAAAAAATATTTGTGATATTAAATATTAAATTTAGATGATTTAAGTAGTGTGTAATGTCAAGGTTTTCAAAGTAAATTATTTATTTTTGATATTTTTACATTTTAGAGGGATTATCCTTATTTTGCTCATTTTACGTCAAATTACGTCACTATATATTCTTATATTTGAATTATTTACAAACAAAATTTCTCAACAATAGATACGAAATTTAAAATTTTTTTCATTTGATTTTCTTTTCAATAAAAAATGTTGAAAAGAAGGAGACATTTATATGAAAATTTGGCACATTAATCTTTGACCTACATTTTAAAAAACGTGATCATTTACCACTCTTACGACCAGTGGAATCGGAAAGGAAAATTTCATGACCTTTCCTAAGATATATAATATAGGTACTGTAAATTCAGAAATTATTGCGTGCATTTATTATTGCGAAAGTTGCGATACTGGCGATAATGCGAGTTTTAATATTGCGATTTAGTTAATCCTGTGACAGAAAACAACTTGCACAATTCCAAATGCGAGTTTTAATTATTGCGATTTGCAACCTGTCGCATTATTCGCAATAATAAAAACATCGCAATAATTTCTGAATTTACAGTAGTCTAAATTGTCTTCAAGCGCAACACATTCAAACATCAGATCATGTGGTCATTTATACATTGGTTCAAATATATTTGAATTTGTATATCTAGATCATAAATAATTAATGTATGTCTTGTAAGTTCCTTTTTCATTTGGATAGGATTGAGATTTCTTATGTTATGAGTGATGTTACAATCTTGCTCTTAAATGCATTAATAGTGAAAGTAAATTTTGACTTGTAGGCCAGTTGTTAATATATGGAATTAGAAGATGTGGTAGAATTGTCTATGATACCAACCATTAAAAAATCTAAATTACAAACAACTTCTGGAAAGAGGAGATGTGATATAATTGTCTACGATGCAGTCTTTCAAAAAGTATTAATTACAAACAATTAAATTTTTACAGGTTCAGCAATACTTGATTGATTGAATGTTTCATAACGTCCAGTAACAAACATTTCATGCATATTTATGACAAGAATTTATGAGCAAAGCAAACTGAAACTGCTGTAACGATAAAATGCCAGGCAATTCATATTCAACAATAACTGGATAAAGCAGATTAAAATGAAATACAAGTTACTGTAAAACATCAAAATAACATTATATTCTCCTTCACTTCGTTCATACGAATATAAATATTCTAGTTGAATCTTGAAAATGATTTTCAATAGAATGCCTTATCCAATTTTCTATCTTTCGAAGAATGTTTTTATCTCAGTTTGTAGAAAATTTATTGTGTGAACTTACATTAAGATTTTAACAAGAATATTCAGAGCTCATGTTCAGTTATTTATCTGTTCATTTGGTTTTTGACTGTATCATAGCTTTATTGCATTTTGCCTAGTCACATCCAATTTTTTTTTCTCATAATTTCATTAATCTCGCCTTAAAATGTCTTATGAGAAGAAGTTGTTATGAAATCATTGGTATTTCTTCATGCATTTAATTAAAACCTTCTAAGATAAAACAGATAAATATAAAGAGAAACCCTTTTTCTCACCAAATTTCAAATGCTCTTGTCTAATCAATATTTTATGCTTATTTTGTTCAAATATCAAAGGTCCTAAAAATATTCTAAAATATTGTTATTTTAAACATAGCAGCAAATAAGCTAAATGTTTGCAAGATTAACTTAATGAAAATGGCAGTTAGATCTGTTCGACATTATCTGATCTTGTATTTACATGTACATTTAGCCTTGATCTTTTTTCTGTATATTTTTATGTAGGCATGTGACAATCGATGTCTTGTATCGTAAGACTTTGGTTACATCTAAAATGTGACACAGAAACTGAAACTCAGGGTTCAGTAAACAGTTTTGTTGTTTTATTCTCAAATTTAAGAAAGGAAAACCATAAAATAATTAGAGCACCTGAACTCACCCTGGTTTTTGTAGGGTTCGTGTTACTCCAGCTTTAGTTTTCAGTGTAGTGTTAAGTGTTCTATGTTTGTCTTTCGTTTCATTTTGTTGGCCATGGTCTTGTCTGTCTTTTGACTTTATAATTTCTGTCTGCTCCTTTGGTATCTTCAAAATCCTTTTAAAGTCTCAGGCAAAACAAAAACCAAGAGAACAAGTTTTCATGATCACCAATGTGTTTTATTTTGTCCTCAGACTTCATTATAGCAAACAATAGTTTTTGAGGTCCAGCTTAAAGCAGGCAATCAATCAGAAAACCAACAGAAGGTGTTCATTTAAAACAATTTTATTGCACAAGTTCAGAATGCATATAAATAAATATACAATACTACATACATCATCTGCCAAAACTACTTTAATGAACACAAGTTACATTTACAAACACACTTGAAATAACCAGTTGGTCCAATGAAAAACAACCTGTGTCAAAACATGATACAAGATCAACTAAAATGATACATTTACAAAATGGTTGAAAACTTTAAAACACAGTTTACATGGTATTGTACAATCAATGTCAAAATTTGAGACTAAAACAAAATAAAATGCAATAGCAAAAATTTGAATGAGTCTAAAAGACTTGAGGATGATTTAAGACTGGTAGAAATGTTTTATACAGACAAACATCAATTGTAAGTATATGTAGCAATATCATTGACTATTTAAGTTTGACAGGTAATATAGTCACAACATCTACTTTCACCGGTTCATCATACATGTAATATCACCATGGTAACTAATCCTGCAATGAGAAAACATTAATTATAGTAAACTAGACAAAGTTGATATGTATACCACTGCCTACTGCAAATTTGCGTTGAATAAAATAGATGGGATGGGAAAACTATAGGCATCATTCTTCAGCACTGTTTTCCACACAGTGATTAAAGTAATTGTACAGGAGCTGTGGGAAAGTAAGATTCATCCTTTCAGCTATTACTGGTATACATATGGTTTTTTGCTAAAAGTTAGGTGTTTTTTTAATCCAAATACATTTAAAAACTAAACTATATATAGAAATCAGCTACCAGACTTAAAGCTGATTTGCTAAATAAATGTACTGTAATCAAGGAAAATTCTGGAGTATTTTATATGCCATAATGCAAATCCATCAACATCCCCCACAACACACAATCATTATACATGTATATCATTTTTAGAAAAAAAAAACAGTTTTCACTGATAAAGGACAACTAAAAATAACTGATAAGCCATACCTTTAACAGATAACAGTGTAACAAGGATCAATGGCTTTTCCCAATGCCCTCTATCATACAACCATGAATTATCAAATACAAGTGTTTACCTTTCTCTTATCTACATATTTCTATAATAAAATAAACAAGAATGTCCCCACTTGCCCACTCCTTTGAAAAAATAGTGTTCAGCATACTCGGACAATGATTAGCTTACTAGTTTTATTTTTATTCAGTAAATTGCCAATAGGGTCTAATTTTAAAATAAGTCTGTCTACAATGTATGTCCCCTGTTTTGGTTGGCATACATGGCTGCCAGTAATTCTTAACAGAGGACCACCCAGGAACATTCTACCAAAAACTCAATAGTTTCCTAAAATAGCCTTAGGGTTAATTTTCAATGTCGTTCAATGTTAAACTGAATTTTGTTATAGTGGCCATCCAGATAGGTAGGTGGGGTCATACTGGACAAATTTAAGATTTCATTAAAATTTGGTTGATTAAGCCTCAGTAATTCTATACAATTGCAAGTAGTTTTATATAAATTTCCCACAGGGTCCAATGATAAGTTCAGATGTAAATAGCCATATTTGGTGTCAGGGAGGATTACAACCAGACAAAATTTTGATATAAGACCATCTACATGATCTAAAGACCATGACACTACAGACTGGTAATCATACAGGATGATGAACAAACCCTATCCATTTTTTCATATTTTAGTAGTTGGCAACCATATTTGTTAGGGGCAGGGATGCCAGTCAATTGGGCTAGTGGTTTTTAAGGAGATAGTTTTTAGAAGGAGGACTTTAAGTGATGCAAATACATTTTTTAACTCATCAAACACTTTAAGTCATGGAACATAAAAAAACCATTGAATGCCCATATGACACTCTTTTTTCAGTACATTGTATGGAAGCTAAAAATATCCATCTGAAAAATTCTATAAGATCACCCTAATACAATTCATTTAGAAAAGATCTCCATTTAAATAAATCACAAATTACACAAATTTCAAAGGAGAAAGGCAAAGAAAACCTAAGAGTCATGCAATTAAAAAATAAGAATGAGATAGAAACAAAAAACACTCAAGAACAAAACCAAGGCAAAACACAACGCACAAAACTAATACACAAACCACAACATATGAAAACATACTGAGCTGAATCCCTATAATGCACTGTGATGCATTTATCTCATAAATGATTACATTTGATAAATCTGTTGACATAATAACTGATAAAAAAGGGGAAAATCCTTCAGTATCTGACAAAAATTTCCAATATGCAAAACTTTTTTTGGCCCACTTGACTCACAAAAAGTCAATTAAGCTGTTACCTACATTACATTTGTCTCAATTTATAATAAAAAAAAATCAATTTTAAATGAAAATAAAACTCAGGTGCTTCAAAAACGCAGCATGATACGACTGCAGCATGTTAATATGTGAAAGGTGAACAAATGGACCTTTGGGTAAGAGTGGACACAGTATATTGTTGGACACAGAAATGTACTGGACACCGTATAGTGCTGGACACAGTAATATGACTGGATAAGTGATCATTTGGACTCTTTTCATCCTCAAAACTGGTGTCACTAATGTTAAATATTTATTTATTAGGATCATTTAGTGAAAACCCCATCAAAATCAGATGAAAATAAAATTTTTCCACATTATTTGAAATTGAATTTCAAACCCAACTCTTTGACCCCTTCTACCTTGAAAACAGTAAGAGATAGAGAAAATTTGTTGACATGACACTGAAAGCTCTCATTTAGAGGAATCATATGCAAAAAAAAACAACAAAACCAGATGAAAAATAAAAATTTATTATCTCCTATAAAATCACATTTTTTTACCCTTTGACCCCTTTTACAAAAAAAAATACAGTTTATTTTACCAAAAAAACTTGGAGTAACTTTTTTGCATTTTTCAAGAAGAATCATTTGCAAAAAACCCCATCAAAATTGTTTGAAATATAAAATTTTTCCATATTATATGAAATTGAATTTGCCACCCCCACTAACTTAACCCCTTTAGCTCGAAAACAGTAAAAGATAGAGAAAATCTGTTACCATACAACTGAAAGTGCTCATTGAGAGGAATCAGATGCAAAAAACTCATCAAATGCAGTCGAAAAATAAAAATTTCTCATCTTCTGCAAAACCACATTTTTTAAACCCTTTAACCCTTTTTATATAAAAAGGGTAAATTTTACAAAAAAAAAATGCATGGAGTATTTTTTATTGCATTTTTCATAAGGAATCACTTGCAAAAACCCCATCACAATCAGTTGAGAAATAAAAAAGTTTCAAAAATTAGAGTGTGGCCATTTTTGGATCCCCTATTATCTCCATTACAGTAAAAGATAGGTCCTGTCGCTTGTGGTCTAATATGTTAAATTTTTTCTTGGGAAATACAAAGAAAAAAACCCATCAAAATTGAAAAATTTTGAAATAGAGAATGCATTCAAATAAGAGAAAATGCCCTTTTGGCCCCTTTTATGTTTAAAAGATATGTCTAGCATGTTGTGGCTCATTTTGTTTGTTTTTTTATGGAGAAAATAGAAAGTAAACCCAACAAAAGCAGAGAAAGGGATTATTTACATTAACATACATTGTACTAATATATTCTAAGAATCTATCCTTTTAGCCCCAACCCCAACCCCCCAAAATCTCTATCTCCAAGATCAAATTGATCAGTTTATTTGAAAAGACCAGGTATTGGGTTACTTTTATACTGATTAAGGATAAAAATAAAAAAACTTGTAATAATGGCTACAATAACTTACATTCAAATAAAATACTACTAAAAATGGAAGAAAAATAAAAATCCAATTTAATGCAGATAATGCCAATATCCCTTTTGTCTCAAAAATGGTATGAAAGAATATGACTGATTTACTTTTTCAAAGGTTTAGATAAAGTCCAACAAAGAAATACAGGCCCAAATCAGACAAACAATAAAAATTTAAAGCTTCATTTTCAACCCTTCTATCTCAAGAACATAAGGCTTATGACCTTCACAATACCAACATGATACAAAAATGACCTGTAATCATCATAATCATAATTTAATCAAATGACCTTTATGATAAAGTGTTAACACAAGATTTTAAAAAAATGAAATTATGTGGACAAAGTGCTAAGACACACTACCCCCGATTATAGTCAAATATAGGAATTACATAAATTTAAAATGTATGCAAATTTCATTTTTTAATAGACCATATAAGAAAAAGGGTATGAATTTATTGTCCAGACAGGTTTATTATGAAAATTTTTGTTTGTGTGTTAGATTGCCACTTCCAACAATATTTCAGTCATATTGCAGCGGTTTGTTTTACTTGTGGAAGAAGCCAGAGTATCCAGAAGGCAGGTAAGTGACAATCCTGATCACGTGTGATTCAAGTTCAACAAAACCAGTTTTTGTATGGTACAAAGTCATGTTCAAACTCAAGTCGTATATAGATGATCATTGTGATAGACTACAGTGATCTGTATGGGTAATTATGAAAATATCATCAGCACTAGAAGGGCCAAAATAATAGAATGATTAACTGATTGAGTGTTGTACTAAAAACATCCAGCATCAAATATTACAGTAAATTGATATGAACACTACTTTGTACATGACTGACATGTTGAGTTGTGAATTAAACATGCTAGCTCACAAGGCAATAGATCTAAATGCTGAGTGCCTAGCAGGGAACCAATAATATAGTCAATTATGATGTCTAAAATTTGGCCAGGCCATGAAATCCTTTTTGACCCTCCTTAAAGAACGAGCGGACCAGAACACCCAAAATCAATCTCAACCTGTATCTTATATTGGGTATAATTGTGTTAAATTTTCAAATGGATCTAAATAATAGAACAAAAGTTATTGAACAGAAACATAACTGTCTAAAGATGAAGCCAACAAAATGCCCATAACAAAATACAACCACAAAATTTTTGGGTTTGTATAAAAACCACACCAAATATTGTTGACCTTTCATTAAGGCTTATGAGAAACAGACCTAAGAATCAAAACTTGACTCTAATGTGATAGATTTCCAAACAACAAGAAAATATATTGTTTAAATGTATTATACGGAGATTTTAATGCCCAATCAGACATTGTAGGTAGATAATAGAATTTAACAAATTTTACACAAATCTTTCAAGATTGATTTTTTTCCTCAAATCTGTATTCTAATGCTGCTGATGATAGGTTACTCCTTGAAATCTAATTAAAGCATATTAAAATTCACAATATCTTTTGAACTTTGTTAAGCTTGAGTTTTGAAACCACTGGGTCTATCCTTTTGCTGGTGGACCAGCAGTCCCGATTTGTTAGACTATTATAAAATAATGTTCTACTGCAATTTCTGCTTTTGCTTGAATGCTAAAAACTTAAAATATGGAAAAGCTTCAAAACATATTGAAAATAGAAATTATAACTGGAATTTGTCTTCATATTTGTATTAATTCGCTTATTAGTACTTCTTGAAATATGTTTGAATCTCGAACTTCCTATGTTTTGGTTCTAATGCTACAAGAATAGAGGTTACTCCTTACAATGTACACAAAGCATATTAAAATTCACAATACCTATTGAACATAGGAAAACGTAAGCTTGTATTTCAAAACAAAATTTGACCCATCAAATCATTTGATTTCTTCAAAATGTGATTTAAGATTTCTTGTGCAAGTTCAGTCGGATGTTTTTTTCAACCCCTTATATGGTGGTTTAGATATATAAAATATTAAGAGATTAATTAAACAAAATGAAGCTCATGTTAATTGATGAGTTCTGAAGATTTTAAAGAAACTGCATCAAATTTGAGTATGAAAGGAAAGTGAACTGCTTCTCAAGCACAGCACAATATGACTGCAGCATGTTGACATGTGAAAGGTGAAATAACATTTTGGTAAGTGTGGACACAGAATTTTTCTGAACACAATAATGTGCTAAACACAGTAAAGTGCTGGGTAGAATAATATGACTAGATCAATTATCATTTTGACCCACATTATCCCTAAAACTGGCAAAACTTTTGTTGCATTAATCATAAGGAATGATTTGAAAAAACTCCCATCAAAATCAGATAAAAAATTGAACTTTTCCATATCAGGCAGTTTTCATAAATTGAAAAATAAAAATTTCTCATCTTCTGCAAAATTGCCTCTCTTTAACTCTTTAACCCCTTTTATATAAAATAAGTAAATACCACAAAAATTCTATGAGTTACTGATTGCATTTTTCATTATTTACAATTTCAAAAAAACATCAAAATCAGATGTGCATTTAAATAGTTTCCAAAATCAGGGTGTGGCCAATTTTTAACCCCCAATATCTCAATAACAGTATGAAATAGGTGATGGCACAGGTGGCTCTTTAAGATGGCTTTGTCATGGAGAATACAAATAAAAAAAACATTAAAATCTTTTAGTCCCTCCCAAAAACTGGTGGAATTAGAAGGCCCAAAATCAATACCAAACTTTATCTAGTACCAAATGTCAATGTTCCAAAATATGAAGGAATCAGTTTACCAGAACAAAAGTAACTAGAGCTCTGTTGTCACAGGAGCCCCAACAGAACAGATGCATACCCCCGTAAAATTGACATTAATACTGTGAGCAAAGCTCACTATGTATACCC
>JAULBM010321447.1:0-13516 GCA_032357055.1 Geukensia granosissima | reverse complement strand
ATTGATTTGATATTTGGTCTGAAGCATTATAATGGTGAGTTGTACCGTGTCTCCCCTTTTCAGATCTGTCGTCCATCAACTTCCTGTTTGCCGAGCGGGGGCATCTGTGTCCACCAGGACACGTTTTACCTCTGTTTTCTTATTCAAATGATTCCTTATGAATATTGCAACAGAAGTCATTTTCATTGATAATGAAAGTCAAAATGATCATTGATCCACCATTTTACTGTGACCACTTACCAAAATGTGTCACATGTCAACATGCTGTGGTGTATTAGGCTGCTCTCAATTTTAACTGGTCAGTCTAAGCAGACATAAAATTATTGTAACATTTTACACAGCAAATAATTAATGGTATATCAGTGTAGATGATGGAGGTATATCCTAGACATTTAATTTATTTTTCAGGTACCTATTCAAATTTATACAATCATCCTAAGTTGATATCTGAGCCACAAAATGTAAGTTTATATTAATGTTAAATATTGAACAAAACTTGCTCTTAATAATGACTCTGAATGAATGTCAAATATTTATCCATGGTTTTAAAATTCAATTTTTATATAATATTCATGTGGCAACAAAAGAATTAGTCTTATTATGGTATGGCACGGTCATTGGCATTGCTATTTGTATCTGTAGACAGGTTGATTTTCTTAGGACAACTTTTGTTTCAGTAAAATTATGCTTTTTATACAACTGCAAAAATTTTGTAGTTTCTCCATATTAATTCACCATTGGTAATTTTGTATTTTAAAAGTCATTTTTGCATATGGAAAATTATATTTTGTATCCAGTTTTAATGGGGTACTTTATGTTAAAATGCAACAAAATTTACTCCATTTTCAGGAAAAAGGGTAGTCAAAATGAACACTGATCTAGCCATATTGCTGTATCTAGCTCTTTACTCTAACCAGCAAAATACTGTGTCTTCACCCACAGGTGCAGGACGCGTAATAAAAAATGTACTTAATATACTACATACACTAACAAGGTAGTGAACTGCAAAAATGGCTGAACATGACAGGGTGGCTTTGTTTAATATAAATCATATAAGAGCTGTTTGAGAATTAATTATATTAGGAGGGAGAGGGGGTATCAGAAGGCTTTTCTATTGCAGTTTGATCATTGGTGGTTCTTTTGGAAAGATCTTTCCATCACAATAGCAAAATATATTTAAATTATATCCATGGTTGGTATATTAAAAAGTCTCTTCTAGTCCCTCCACACATTTATCTTTGGAACAGCCCCATTGATTTATTTTGTTTTGTCTTATTACTAGAAAAAGAAAATAGAGTTGACTTCCAAATTGAAAATTCCCAAGGATAGTTTTGAGCAACCAGGACTAACAAGAAAACAGCTGGAAAAAGAAATGCATCTGAACCAAAAGGCAGACTGTGCCAGTACATTTAGACCTAAAGATGAATCCACCGAGGAAAAACGTGTCAGGAAACAAGCCGTCAAACAAGAGAGAAAGGTAACACGATTATTTTTTAGGTTTTCTGCCTATGTATATACTAATGTTAAACGGGTCTCATGCAAGGGAGGGTTTGCATACAACATGTTTAACCCCAGAAGATTTCTCATGTGCCTGACCCAAGTCAGGAGTCAAGGTCATTGGTTGGTATTGGTTTTTCACATTGTTTTTGTTTGTTTAACATTAAGGCAGGGTTTGTTTAATTTTTATATACAGGTTTTATTTGTTTGGGGTGATCTAGAGAGTGGGATTCCACCCTTGTCGTAGGCCTTGCCAGGACTTTTATATTCTGCAATTACATTTTTATTGTAGAGATGGAGTTGATCTCCCTGACAATTAACCCCATGTCTTCCCACCATGATTTATATTTTCTTGTAATTGTGGCAGATTTTTAAACACTGTTATGTTATTTGATTTTGTTGCTTTGGCATCGATGAATTAGACAAAGGTTGTGTTTTTTTTTTGTAAAAACAATGTCATACATTTCCAAGCAGAATCTCCGATGTTAACACTAGGGACTGTCAATAAATAACAAAAAGCAGCTCAGACATTAGCATCTGTCAGAAACTATGACAAAGAACATTTATAAAAGTGCAGATTAACAAGATATTATGCAGTGCACAATTTAGAAAAGATGTGTATTGTGTCTTCCTGTAAAAATACACTGTATATACATATATGACATAATCATTCTTACAAATAAAAAAAATTGAATTTTAATCTTGTACATTAATCTTTAGAAAAAATAAAATAAAATTAAATTTACTGATTTCCTAAAATTGTTACCAAATCCTTAAAAAAATACCTGCCATTAAATTTCATAAAAAGTGCCTTATGACTCCCGGAACATCACTCTTTTAGAGTTAACGTCCCTGGCAGTGAAATATATGATGAAACCTTTGTTCTCTTATATCTCATGAAGAGATTTGAACATCTAAGGAACCTCTGATATTTTATGCCCAAGACTTTAGATGACAGGGGCGTTAAGTTTAATTGCTTACATACATCCTTTAAATTTTTTGTCAAAGATTTCTCAGCTTGTCTATGTTGGAATGATTTGATACATGGTCTGAAACAATTTATTAGAGGGAGTTATACCAAGTCTCCCCTTTTCAGATCTGTCGTATGTCTAATTCCTGTTTGCAGAGACAGTGATTGAATCTCCATTATCTGGAAGGGCATTGGTGTCCCATGGACACATTTTCTACCTGTTAACAAAGTATATGTAACAGTTTCTGTACAGAAGTGTTAAGTTAAATGATGAAGCCATATTTCATGTATTGCAAACACTAAACTTTGATGTTGTAATTGAAGAAAAACACAACTTGATGTTAAAAACTTTAAACAACTTAAAATAAATTACCGGGGTATACATGATTTAAAGAGAAAATGGGAAGATCCCTATGTACTCAAAATTCTGAAATGTGATATTGGATGCAAGCAAGTATTTAATTTTGAAAACATTGTGTCACAAAATTATAATCAAGTTAACAACAAAACTGTTGAACATGTCTTCATCTATGATTTTCCAAAAAATGCTTTCACATAAAATGAAAGGAATATTTTAGGACCTTGTACTCATTTATGGCACAGTGCTGTATTAAAATTTACTTTGAAAGGGAAAACGTTTTTCTCAGACCCCCCATATTAATAATGATACTTTGATATTATATCTAACTCTTTCATTCCTCCTAAATAAGAAGGCCTGTACAAACACATTCAGTAATAATAATGATAAGATTTATTTTTGCAGCAAAAATAACTAAAACATTGACAGTGTATAGATGATGTTATTTTTTGTTCCCAGATAATTTATGAAGATTTTGAACATTTCTAAGGAAACTCGGAGATACACTTTTTGGTCGATAAATGTTCTTAAAAATACCAATTTTAATGTCTTTGGTTTGACCCGGCCGGGGATCGAACCCACGACCTTCCGCACTCGAGGCGAGCATGCTAACCGTTACACCACCGAGGCGGTCACAAAAAACATGGTTGCCATGCTATGCACGACTCTTGTTTCTGAATGGCTGATACATTAGAAAGTCTTCTCCTCTGAAACTGCTTGGCCAAATGGATTTATATATGGATTATCTGTTGAAGGTCCTAGTTTCCTCATTTAGTCCTGATCAGAAACTTAACATCATTTCATCCAAATTGGACAAAAACAAGGCAGCCAAACAACTTTGTTTCTGATTGGTGGATTGATTTCTCCTCTAAACCTTCTTGGCTTAAGTCAGGTGAGTGATACAGGCTCAGCCTCCTGTTTCTGTTTATTATCATTTTTGCCACATCTGATGTCCGATCAGTGACCACCAGATAAGATTTTGAAAAGGACCACTTCACCAAGTTTGGTTTCATTTCATCAAGAGGTTTCAAATAAGCTCTTCAGCAACTGTAACGTGACCGGTGTCAAGTAATGGCAATAACTAAGGATCAGATGAGGTACATAGCCAAAAGCATACCACCAATATTTTATAAACATACAAGTGCTGTAAGAAATAAACATTAACATTTTTGGTTGGTTTAATATGAAATGTGATAAAACAAAACAATTTTAACTAAAATTTATAACAACAGATTATTACAAGACAATGGATTTTTCTTAAAATCAAAATTTGCCTTGTACAAAAGCAGATACACCTATACATATTGCACTTATCAGTTTGTCTTGCTATACAAGTGAGATCACATCAACAATCAGATCTTACAGGATTTCATGACTAGAGGATATCATTATTGTAGAAAGACTTTGGTATTTTAATGCATTATTTCAAAAGTAAAACCTTAAAAACACAACCAAGCACCTTCAATTGAGTAGCACTAGTATAAAATAAATTCAACTTAAAAAAAAGGATCAAAAACAGGTTTGAAACGCAACATATGAATATCACTGTCAACTTTTTAACATGTAAAATATAAAAAAATCACTGCAGCATGATTTTTCTTGTATGTATTACCCAAAGAACCTTTTTCTTTTTGCCTCCTACATGGCAATATTCATGTACATTGTATCCTGTCCATGAACAGTGTATCCTCTGTCAACTTTCTGAATCCTGTGTGCACTATTAAGTTTATCTTGTTAACCTCTCATTCTGACTTAAGCCTCTTAAAGTGTCATTTCTTACATCTGATTGTTAATTTCATCTACCAGTTGTTTCGATTTGCATTGAAATTTTAACTATATTTGCCAACTTTCATTTCAAATTGTCAAATTTCTTAGTTGTAAAATGTACTCAATTTTTCTACTCGCAATAGCATCGATTTTATTTGACTGACCAATTCCAATGAATTGTTCTCCATCTTCTCTATATGCATCAGCAAATCCACTGAATTAATGGCCTATCTTTTACAACCAATATTTCTGTGCAACCATACAATAGGTATACTGCTCTTGTCCATAATCAACGAAAACGTACAAACTGCTCTTCTCCCAGCAGAATTAATCCATTCAAAATGAATGACTTGAAAATGATCAAACATAACTACTGTTAATTATATTTTTTTGTTTCAAAATGAGTTGATTTCTGATCTTTAAATTGTATCCCTTTGTCAAACAGAAGTATGTACATCTTAAGGAATACAAATGTTCTCCGTGCAGAATTAATCCCATGATTCATCATCATCACCACCACCTCCAACGGGAGCACCACTAAATCCCCCACTAAATCCACTTCCCCCAAATGAATTGGACTCTCCTGAATGATGATCTCGTGTCTATAAATATAAAAAATATTTTTACAACTGACAAAAATTAGTTGGATCAAACGAAAAATTGTTACAAGAGATACAAAATCAACTAAGATAAGGTCATCCTTAATAAATTGTTGGTTTGCTGTTTACCTACCCACATTTTCAGAAATGAGCAGGTAAGTGTTTTGTTTTTTTTTTTTGCCAACCGGACGAAATTTCTGAAGTTCTTTTTTTAAATCAACAGTGACTGAAAATATATTCGAGTCGCTGCAATTTCGATGAGTTGGTCGGTAAACAGCAATCCAACAATTTTTTATGGATGGCCTATGAAACAGGGTATCAATAACATGTTCTTATGAACCTGCCATGCCAGACTATCCAATCTATCTTGATCTTCTTAATTTAACACAAAGAAGACATTATCCCTCAATAAATTTACCATATACATGTAGGGAAAAAACAGCTTATTCTCAACTTGCATATGACGGGCAACAAACTTATCAGACCCAAAAAATAATTTTGAGATGGCTTCGTCAAGACCATATTCCCCTCACAAAATAGAGCAGTGCTCAAGGTCCCCCGCCTTTTAGTATTGTTTTAGGGAAAGAAATTTTGTGCACAAGTCTTTCAACAGGGGTGGAAGTGCATTCCTTATAAGGAGCTGTAGAATGTATTGGTAACATAACGTGTATCCATGAATTCAATCTTTTGTGAATGTAACAACAATAATTACAACACTTCAGCCCATTTCGGCCCCTTGTAACTTCAAAACAGCAAGATATACAAAAAATACTTGGGAACAACTTTTGTTTCACAAGGAATCATTTGAAATAAACCGCATCAAAATTGGATGAGAAATAAAAATTTTTGAAAAATTGAATTTTTTGCCAACTTCTTTTTTTTCTCGGAAATTGTAGGAGATAGAAAAAATCTGATAGAATACCTATCTCATCTTTCTTTGAGAGGAATCCAATAAAAGAAACCCCATTGAAATCGGATAAGAAATACAAATTTTTGAAAAATTGAATTTTTTGCCAACTTCATTCTATAAATTTTTCTCGGAAACGATAGGGAATAGGAAAAATCTGATGGAATACTTATGCCATCTTTCTTTGAGAGGAATCCAATTAAAGAAACCCCATCAAAATCGGATGAAAAATAAAAATTTCCTACTAGGCACAAAATGACACTCTTCAGCCCCTTTTGGCCCCTTGTAACTCAAAAAGGGCATAATATACCAAAAAATGCATAGGGGCAACTTTCATTGCATTTTTTACAAGGAATCATTTGCAACAAATCGGATGAGAAATAAACATTTTTGAAAAATTGAATTTTTTGTCGTCGGTCTAATTTTTCTAAGAAATGATAGGGAAAAGGAAAAATCTGATGGAATACCTATCTAATCTTTCTTTAAGAAGAATCCAATAAAAGAAACCCCATCAAAATCGGATGAAAAATAAAAATTTCCTACTTGGCACAAAATGCCACTCTTCAGCCCCTTTCGGCCCCTTGTAGCTCAAAAACGGCATAATATACCAAAAAATGCATAGGGGCAACTTACATTGCATTTTTACAAGGAATCATTTGCAACAAACCCCATCGAAATCAGATGAGAAATAAAAAATTTTGAAAAACTGAATTTTTGCCAACTTCTATTTTTTCTCGGAAATGGTAGGAGATAGGAAAAATCTGATAGAATACTTATCTCATCTTTCTTTGAGAGGAATCCAATAAGAGAAACCCCATCAAAATCGGATGAAAAATAAAAATTTCCCTCTCGGCACAAAATGACACTTTTCAGCCCCTTGGAATTCAAAAACGGCATGATATATAAAAATGCATAGTGGCAACTTTTGTCGCATTTTTTTTACAAGGAATCATTTGCAACAAACCTTATCGAAATCGGATGAGAAATAAAATTTTTTGTAGAATTCAATTTTTCGCCAATTTTTCGCCAATTTTTCGCCAAATTTGGTCTGAGTTTTCTCGGAAACGGTAAGAGATAGGAAAAATTGGATTCAATACCTATCAAATCTTTTTCAAAGAGGAATCCAACGAAAAAAAACTCCATCGAAATCGGATTGGATACAAAAGTTTCCCACTCAGCACAAAAAAACCACTGTTTTTGACCTTTTGACCCCTTTTATGTGCTTGACCTTTAATCTTTTGACCTCAAAATTGGTAGAGTGGTTTCCCTTCTATATTTCATCCGTCTGTGTAAGTTTGGTTTAAATCGGACCAGTGGTTTCAAAGTTGCGGAATGACGGAATGACGGAAGACGGAACTGCGAATTCTATAGTCCCCCGCTTTCGCGAAAGGCGGGGGACTATTAATGTGAACACAAAAGGCCAAATCATATTTTGAAAGACCTACTACTTAAATCAATAAACTGGAATACAGAGTAAGAAAAACAAAAAATATAACAAATGTTGTTATCACCATATTTATTTATAATTATGCAGGAAACACTGCCATTGATATAATTGCAAGTATGTTGCTGTCTATGAAGGATCAAGACAAGACAAAAACATCACCAACCGATAGTCATACAGGTATTGCGCCAATGAAAGTGTCGTCGGATGAAAACCAGAAAGTTATGTCATCAATAAAAGAAGCTGTGGATTCGAATGTCGATTCGAATATTCAAACAGAAAACTCAGAAGAAATGGTAAAGAACAACATGCCTGAAACAAAATATTCCAAACAATCGAAAACATACCGTGATTTGTTTGCAGAGATCAAGAGTAGTAATATATCTAGCGACAAAATCAAGGAACTTGTAATTCAAGCCATTAAAGAAGGAAAATACAAGCAAAAGATTGTGCCATTTGACATCTGGGACTTTGGTGGTCAAAAGGAATTCTACATGACACACCAGCTATTTCTCACAAGTAGAGGCATTTTTGTGCTGATGTTTAATGGAAGTCATGATTTGCTGGCAGATATATCAAAGCTTCAAGAACACTTCACAAAACCAACACTAGCAGGTAACTTTTAACCCAAGTATGTAAAACTTAATCTAAAATTGGGATTTTGGTCATCAGATGTTCGTATCGTTCTATTTAAGGCCAAAACTTTAAAATATAAATCAAACTCTGCTGCTCCAGCAAACACATCAACAAAACCCACAGCGGTCGTTATTTCTGAAATAAATACCCTCTAAGTGTTATTTTATTGTTTGGTTCGCTACAGGATGACATGGCATCAGTTTTCTTGCTGGTGTTATAATTCTTTTGCAATCGTCAACCACCTTAAGGTATATCTTGCATGCCGCTTTAAAGAGTAACCAGATATTTAAGGTAGTATTTTGTGGTTAAAAATGGCTTATCCGTTGGGTTTTCAGAAAGCATAGCCTCTACGCCTAAAATCATAAAGATAAAAAAGAAACCAATTACAGGATAAACATCTAACAACGTGATACATTGTATAAAATGAAATTGAACTACTTCTTTTATTTTAGTATATCTATTACATTGGGTGAATTCAATACTGACATACTGTAAGAAAACGGATCAAGGATTTCCAAGGATTCTCTTCGTTGCAACTCACAAAGATAAAATACCAAAGGTATGACTTTAAAGAACTAAAAAACGCAAAGTATGTCAGGTATCTATGACTCTTTGCAAGAGATACCAAATACCGATTGTATCTGTTATTTATAACCCAATAGAACTATTATAATATTTCTTGCAAACATAACGTTAGTCCTGACCAATTTATTTTATCATCTTTGCTAACTTAACTTTGCTAAGTGAAAAGTCCATGGGTTGTTTTCTTAAGGCACGGACTATTTGATTTTTTGGGGGAGGGGGTGGGGGCTTGGATATTTTGGAAAAAAATTCTGCCTTCTTATATTAACTATACATAAAACAAATAATCTGGCCCGCGACACGGGCGAAAACTTTTCTGGCCCGAATGCTTATCCCAGTCCCCAAAAATCAAATGGTCCGAGACTAAAGCATTCTATCTAATCAATCGTACGGACAAGAACAACAGATTACATTTGAAACAACTCCACCAGCTCGCCCAATAAAATATTCTAACTATTTCTTTACTAAGAATCATGTGCAGTAAAATCAGCTCCACCAAAACTAAAGCCTAGTAACAGATCTAAAACCAATGATTTTTGGGGTCAGCCTTCCTGATAGTGCGATATAGCCTTAAAAAAAATGAATTCACCGTGGAAAAATAAAGAACTATATGTAAATACACAAATGTCTTGTATCAATCAAAGGAAACAAAAAATTCTGATCGAAAGCTGTTAACGTTGAAATATTTTCGTCATTTGCCATTTTGACTGTTATTCTCATGATTTGCCCCCCTTTCACACACACAGGGGAGGGGAAAGAACGAAACCAATTAATAAAAACAGCAGGTTATCTCACCTTGTTTAAATTAGAGTGATTTACTAGTAAGACCAAGTTAGCAAGTGTTTAATTAGTACATTGAAATTATTGCAATACCACAAATTGTAAAAACTTGTATGTTTGGTTACACTTTATGCATGTCCTGTTGATACTATTATGGTCTTTAAATTCAAAGGATCTACTTGTTTAAGTTAGTTTTGGTAGTTTGAAGATCCCAATCACAAAATGAATAATTTTATAATATAATAAGACTGTTTTTTTATATTTTGAACAACATATCTACCGATTTTCTTGTCGGTGTACTCAGATAAGACGATTTTAACTATCAAAATTTTTATATTTGTTAAATAAATACGATATCCAAATACATTTTTTTTTCTTTAATAATTTGTTGTATTTGAATACATTTTAGCCTGCTTGGGTGTGGTGAAACTTGATACAGGCTTGAAAAGCTTGTATAATAGTCCGAATATGACTTAAATTTGTTCACTGTAATGAGTTGTAATGTGTCTGTAATGATCTTTTTTCAGAATAAAATTGAAATTCAAAGAGAGAAACTGTCCAATGCATTAAAGGAGTTGTTTCAATCACATGCTGGAATCAAACATCTTGAATTCACTCCGCTAATTTTTATAAATGCAACTGATGAAAGTGATCCAGAAATTGAGACTTTACGCATGCGTCTCATGACAAGAGCAATGGAGCATCCAAAGTGGGGAGAAGAAATGCCGACTGCATGGGTTCCTTTGGAATTGCAGATTGCAGAACAAGTGGGTGATAAAAAACACATTCTGACAAGAGATCAAGTACAGGAAATGAATTCCCTGAATGGATCTATGGAAATGACAGACATGCAAATAGAAACCTTCCTCAGGATTCAACATTCTCTTGGGAAGTTGATCTACTTTGACGAAATGAATCTCCGAAATTTTGTCATCATAAATCCAGTTTATCTGGTAGAGGTCTTACGATCGATTGTTACTGAAAAGCAATTTTGGCCAAAAGACAAATCTTTCAAGAAGATACTACAGTCTCTTCAAGATACAGGTACAATCGAACGACAGGACATCTTCACTCTCTGGGAACAGGAGGCTTTCCAGTACATTTTGCCATACAAAGAGTATATGATAGACATGCTGATACATCTAGATATCTTAGTTCCTCCTCACACCAAATTCGACGATACCACTATCTCACAACATGATACTGCGCGTTTCCTCATCCCCTGTATGATCTGTAAAGCAGACGACACAAAATATTTATCAAATTGTTGTACCCCAAACCATACAATTATAATGGCGTACAGATTCATAGAAGAAGTAATTCCACCCGCTTTAGCCTTTCGCTTTTTGGCTTCTTTTATTGCAATGTGGGATGTCAAGAATTATAACGGAAGAAGGATGCTGTTTAGTGATCTTGCTGTCGTTGAGGTAGATGATTGTCATGATGTTGCAGTCCAAGTGAAAGGAAAGAGAGTTGTTGTTAGTCTAATCCACTCAGTGTCTTCTGACAATATCATTCCAACTCTTTCTTCATCTATTCAAGAATGCTTGACAGCTGCCATCCACAGGATATCAGAATTTTATTCTTTGATCTCAGACGAAGCTGATTCTTCGGGTTTTGGGAATAGGACTAAGTACAGCATGCCATTTGATTTTGAATACGGAGTCATTTGCCAAGGCTGGTTTCGTAAGTCAGTGTGCTTTTTCCCACAAAAGCAGTTACCAACACTGCACAGTGTGCCATGGATATGCCCACATGGAACTCCGCACAATGTTCAGAACTTATCATTATGGTTTGCTGAAAAGGTAATAGTAAATATAAATAGAATTTATATAAGTTTTTACTTAGTTGCTTTCTAAAAAAACATTGTATGGATGTTATCTGATTATAAAATGAACAAATAATTAATTAGGGTCATTTTCACGTTTTCTCTTTGTTCAGAGTTAAGATGAATAATATTTTATAATATAATTAATTAGGGTCATTTTCACGTTTTCTCTTTGTTCAGAGTTAAGATGAATAATATTCAAAATAACCCTTTGCAGAAATTGAACGTGTGATCAAGTTAATATTAGACTTTTGTTTATATTGATAGTTTTTTTCTTATCTAAAGGTCTGCTTCATACCTAGACTTACACCTAGACATTGACAGTAAGGCGGGTTTAGATCAAAATTTTACGACAAGAGAGATGATTTTGATTTTCCGATTGGAAACTTACCGGTCATGTCTACCAATATTGCAGCCGCACCTGCATACGGAATGTATATTTTTCAGTTGATACGCTACTCCAGGGCTTGTGCTTCCTATCGGGATTTTATTGTAAGAATGTTGCAGCTTAAAAGAAAGTTACTGTGCCAAGGGTTTCTCAGGGAAAGATAACAGTCATCTCTCCGGACGTTTTTCGGTGGCCATAATGATTTGGTTGAGCGGTACAAAATATCCATTTCACAAATGACAATGGATATCTTCCCACTGTCGTTAGTACAAATCCGTTCCTATTCCAGTTGCGACTAACATCAATTGTGACTATACACTGGCTTTGTCTACTGAGTAACACGACGGGTGCCACTAGTGGAGCAGGAGTTTCATTGGATCGGTTCTATGCTTTAATGAGAGGATTCTTCTTGAAACACCCTGACAACAATATTTTTACAGTATTGGTAAACATGTATTTTGCCGTTAACCCGAAATAAGAATTTAATGATTCATTTACTGGTTCCGGGTGCGGTATGTCGAATGCTAAACTCTCTGGGCGACCTCGTTCCACTCCTGTATTTAAAGGAGTTCGTGTAGTCTTATCCTTTGTTCTTTTTTTCGTTTTGTTGCAACTTTGTCTCGTCTCTTCGGGCTATGTTCTTTTGATCTCTTGCATCGGTATGCTGTAAGTGATTCAATACATTCCTTTGTTTATAAGTCCGATTATACCCTTATAATTATTAAGTAAATAACATCATAATCCCGATAACACTACTCAGTTCAAACTTTTTAATATCTGTTACCATTGCTGCTGGATAGGGACGTTTGTAGTATCAATATCCTTCTCTTTGTCGAACTCTAGAAAAGGGTTCTTTTCGTACATGGAGCGTGGCATTCACTAAATACGTCACCCACTATGGTCAACAGCCAACAAAACTGGAGGTATCAATTCAATAACCTATATAAAAAGTCCCATCAATTGTAGAAAGTAAATGCAAGTCATAGGAATGCACACAATTATTACTGTAATATTTAAGAGAAAACTTGTATATTTCCAGAGTGCTCATGAAAGATGTGCAGATTCGTGTTCTGGTAAATATTCTAAATATATATGGTGTTATTTCATTTTTTTAATTATAAATACGCGTATAATGTTGAAAATGAATATCGCAATACAAATATGTTTCAAACTTCATACATCATCCTTCAAAATGCTATAAATTAGTTGATATTGCACACAAAAACAAAGAAAATGAGGTATATGTATGAAGATTAGACTGAACTTTCTTGGAAATATTACGTAATGATTTTACCTTATAATAAAGTAGCTGTGAAATATATGTATAAGCCTTTTAAGGGCTATGTGTCTCCATTTTACGTTGAGTGTTAAACCTGTTGGAAAATATACTGAAATTCCCCGGGTTTTATTTTTCTTAATTTGCAAGTTAAATACAAACAACAAGATTTGTATATTATTATCCATGCACTTATGTTTATCAAATACTTTATACCTGGCTTCGGGCCAGGTGAGCTATAGTCATCACTTTGTGTCCGTCGTCGTCGTCTGTTAACTTTTTACATTTTCATCTTCTTCTCTGAAACCACTGAACAGATTTCAACCAAACTTGACTGTTAGGCAGGTGGTCCTTTACCAGAAATTTGTGAAATTGGTGGCGATCGGAAATTCAACATGGCCGCCAAAGCCAATTATGCGTTCTGATTGGTCCAAATTTCAAACATCTTCTTGTCAGAAACTACAAAGTGGATTGAATTGTTACT
>JAULBM010321436.1:0-13516 GCA_032357055.1 Geukensia granosissima | reverse complement strand
GTGGCATTTCCTAAACACGGGGTGTATTTAACGTCTGCCTCTGGACGGATTGTGAATTTATACATCCCCCACAATCAAGGACGCCCCTTTTAGAGAACTAGTGCCTCAAGGACGGAGATACTTAGTGCCTATTCTTTCTCCGGCACAACTTTTGAGAAGGGGAGTTCGAGTATTTATACATCCCGCTTGAACTAACGGACGCCCCTTTAGAAAGGTTCTACCTGCAGGCGGAGAAACCGAACGGCCCCCCTCGGGGGTATTTTGAACAAATTGTCTTAAAAATGAGTATTTTTACAGAAAATGTTATATTCTTGTTGAAAGAGTCAAATATATCATTTCGTTTTGTCGAAATGGCGAAAAATATACAAGAAAAAGTAATGACTTGATGAAAAAAGATTATTGAACAGCATTTTCACAACAATTTATTATTGTGTCACAAAATCTAAAATTTGGGCCAAATATTGGGCTACATGTACATGTTCCTACTCCTTTGCAACATAAATGAAAGAAGTGTCATATTCTGTTTTTATCTCCTAAATTTATATTTCATAAAGATTTAAGTTTTAGTTGTGATCTCAAACGTATTAATTTTTCCCCCATTTTCTCGAAAATTAAAAATTATTAATATGGGAGAAAACTCATTATTATAATTTTTATAACAAGGAATACGATAATATTTGGACTTCTTGCTTATTTTATAAAAAACAACAATGATGACCCTATATTTTATTATATTTTATATCAGCTAAAAGCTATCTTTGCCCTGTTTATTATAAAACTCTTAACTGGGCAACGGAGCGGTCTCCGGGGCTCGACCCCTCTCGTTGGGGGGTTGCCAGGTTATAATACAGAAAGCCTTGCCGTGGACCATAGTGGGTGATGTGTTTGGAGAGTGCCATTCTCCTTGAATGTAAAAGGCCCCTTTTGTAGTTTTCGAAAAAAGTAGGTGTATGCCGCTACAAAAGGCTAAATTTAATGTCGCAACCCATCACTCACTTTTTCCAGTGGCAGTCAAAAACCGTTGCCCTGTTGTGCCCCATTTCACCCAATTTTTGATATTGAAAATTGTTGAAGTTGTTCTCGTCCTGAATACGCATGAAATATTTGCCACTGGACGTTAAGCAACCTACACTCAATCAAAATAAAACTCTACAGATATTTGCTGGTTTCTTTCTGTTTGCTAAATACTTATTTTCCTTATGTAAGCTTTGAAAAATAACATAATTTTGTACAAACAGGAACTCCAAAAAATAGGATATTGACATGTTTTTATTTTTTTTTAAATACCTTGATACAGACTACGTTTCGGCAAAGTATGAAATAATACTATCTTTGGGAAATTTGAGTAACAGTCCACCTTCAGTTCAGCGTGTCAGTGGCATCCCTTCACTGGATCGATACTCCACTCTGGTGAACTATTGAATTTTCCATCATGCATTATTAACATATTAACAGTATAATACATGTATAATCATCATTAAAAAATAAAATTGTAAAAAAATCACATTAAAAACACAAATGGAGACAACAAGCAGAATTTTCACATTCAGATTTAGGGATGTTAACTTACAAAGTACTAATAGGTTTGAAAGAGCTGGAAGAACATCCAAAAACATCACATTAATATGAAGGACTAATCTGACATCATTTATATCCGGATTAGAAAATTTTGTTTGGTATTTTTCATTTATATACATGTAAACAAAGAAATGAAAAGGAAGATCTAATGAGCTAAAACAAAATTATCATTGTAGGTATTAAAACCATGATTGTTAGATATAAAAAAAAAAACATAATGCAATCAATATTATGAAAATCCACAGGGGACCCCGAAGGTAATAATTTTTCCCATGCACTTAATATATACAAAAATAAAATATTTTTCATTATAATTACAAAAAGGGTCACTTTTAGCTAAATACTTTTAGTATTCAATTTCAATGTATTTTGTCATTAAAATGAATGATATATTTAAACAAAACTGACAGAATTAGAATATAAACACCTGATTAACTGTTAAATAGTTTCAAAATCAATAAACTGACTTTAACCTAATTACTCGCAGTCCAAATTTCCCAGTTCTTTTGAAAATAGACTAAAAAACTTTGTAAAGTAACCTAAAACGGTAAATAGTATTCACGAACTATTAACTGGAATCGAATTTTCCCGTATACTCGATTGCACTTTAAACCAGATTGCAGACTGCACTGCGTTGGGAAACAGTTGGTGCATCGTTGGCTAATGAACATGCCCTTGTGCAGTTCTCATAGACCAGTAACTAGGTGTATATATTTTTAATATAATAATAATAACAGTCTTCGGAATATTTCAATTACAAATATTCCCACCCTATAAAAAATTCATCGCCAATTAAAAATTAGGGTTGGAAATAAGCTAATCATTAAAAACTAGAAAATAAAAAAAACTTCGGCTTGTAAATAACAAAGTTCTTCGGGTTTAAGTTATAAATGATTTCGAGATTAAAAAGAATAATTACATTCGGTATTGAAAATAATAATGTCCGACTACTTGTAATTTTCGTCGACGTCTCAAAGGTTATCATAATCTTCTGAGTTGATAATCCAGACCGGATAAATTTTTTAATGAATTTGTTTTACATGTGAAACATTAAAGTAAGATATAACTTATATTTATAGTATAATCTAAAGCTAACCACAGACTTTATAGAACGTTATTGACAGCAAAATACCACATAACATATGCATTTATAACTGAATGTTTTGGCATTCCAGTCAGTTTAGTTATAAAGGCTGCTGTGCAATCCATCGCAGCAAAAAATGACCAAACAAAAACGAAGAATCTGCTAATCTTCAATCTAGCTGATGTCATAAAAAATTAATTTTGCAACATAAAGGAAAGTTCTGTCAAAATCAAGGTGTTGGAATTATTTATCATGATATCCTTTTTTTGTTGACTCTCGGTTTATTTGTGGGGTCCATTTATTCATAATTGTCGATTGTAGCTATATATGTGTATATGTCATGTTCCGTCTTGTTCGTGTTCTCGAGATTGCCGTGTCTGTCGACTTTCCCCTTTTGTTTGGCCTTTCGGTTTTTTTTCGCCTCCTCAAGACGTCAATATTTACAGTGAATTGTATTCATTTGTCATGAATCGTCGATTCACATGAAACACAAGATAATATAATATAAAAAAACCAGAATATTGTTCAAACATAACAAAATGGATTCAGGTGAGATTTGTTGTGTTTCCTCCAAATGCTGATGAAGAATATAGAGCTACTTTTTAAAATTATATTTAATAGAACTAGAGCGCGTGTAAAACATGTAGAAACACGGCGTAAAAAAGTTAAAGTTGAAATAACCCGTTCAAAATAGCTAACTTAAGCAGTTTTAGGGCATTGAATAGAATATATGTGTGATTTGCTGAAGTCTAAATAAAATGAATTAATCTTTTGATAATGATATTGAAATTCAGTATCTTATATTCGAGATATGAATAAAAGCCACTTTATAAATAAAAACTGCACATATGTTTTGGCTGCTTTTTCTCTTGGTAATTTAATAAATTATTAATTAAACAACAAACGTGTCAATAAGACAAAAACGATTAATATTTATTGCAAAGGCAAAAGCAGCCTAAACAATCGCACATATAAAAAAACAAAACCAAAATTAGACATTATCTAATTTATATTGATATAAAATCAAAACAAAATGCTTATTAAATTAAATTTGGAAATCGTTTTTGTTTAACGCGGATACAAAACGAATTGTTCGAAGACACCCTGTAAAGCGTTAATAAAATTGTCATTTCCTAAAAAGAAAAATGAACGTCATCCACTGAACAACATCACCATCTGAAATTTGAATTTAAAATTAATTTTTTGTCAACGCTAATGTGCTCTTTCTACCTTTCAATTCTCCGAAAATTTACCCATTATTTCCTGGAAGGATAAAAGAATATATGAGTTAACAGCCAGGCAGCGTGTTCATAACAATGTACATAAATAATTAAAGGGTTAAATTTCTATTCCGCATACAACCAATGCCATTCCCACCGCAACGAACATGAACAATTGACACCATTGAATATCAACGCAGCCCAGGCAATGCATCGCATTTGAAACACAATCCATACCTGTCAATCCAAAAAAAAAAACTTTTTGGGTTATGCTGTTCAGCCCTTTGAATTATAAATGAACCAATGATCCATTGAAATGGGCACCTAAAATATTTGTCTTTGAGCAACAACTTTATTCTTATAAACCTACCGTTCACCATGGTTCCATTATCAGTTTTCCCATTAAAGCGGTGATAGTTGCCCCCTATTCCAAAAGAATGGGCGGACTATTGCCATTATACCGTAATGGCGAGTTTAAACCGAAGCGACCTAAAACATACGACGATGACAGGCTCTTTTATTTTAGGACGAACATTCAAATATGCTTTCAAATATTGAACTAGACAATCATTTTTGATGACCTATTATGCATTGTGAAGTTTCCATCGTTTTAAAACTGCAAATCATCAATATGCAAAATGTGTTCAACATCTGCTGCTGGGTACCAAGTCAATACCTAAACATTCCCACGTGTTTAGATGACGATATGTGCAGAGCCTTTAAATCAAACTCCCCACTTAAGACTAATACACAATAAGTCTAAGAATCTAAGACAAGAAATCAAACAGATCAGTGACATACATTTATCTTTGTAGTAAATGTCCCCTTCTTTTAGTCTAAGTAAATCAAAATCTTTATATTAAGATAAAAAAGCAAAATGCTGATATGATATTCGTTTTCCAGATTTTAGCGTTTACTCTTTACAGCAGAAAGTACATTTTTAAATGACGATTGATTGATTGATTGTTGCTTAACGCCCAGTGGCAAATATTTCATGAATATTCAGAACTACAATTGGCGGAGTAACGAGTAGCATATTTTGCAACCCCGGCCACTCACGGGTGATCGAGTAATTATACATCCCGCCCAACCAACGGACCTCCCTATAGCAGATGTTCTACTTGCTCGCGGAGAGACTTACCGGCTTATTTCTATAACCCGGCTGCCCTCGGAGGATTCAAATGACGAGTTATTAATAGAAATTATAATTTCATCGATGAAATCGTTGACACTATCTTGAGGTGGATATGAAGATGATTGTGTTAAAATGCGCCAACCAGATGTCTTTTTAGGAACCAAATCAATCGGCGACCACCTAACAATCGAAATTAAGCTCAATACCAATGAAAGCCACGTCACGACTACAATTTAAGAAGAGATCGCTTAAGTTTAATTTTATTTAAAAACTTACAAATAATTTCTATCTCGATTTCGCCTTCTCCTTACTACGTCTTTTTTAAATTCATGGTTGATGACTCGACCTCTCAACACCCTTTACAGAATTATGAAAGCCACAATAATGATGCTATATTTGCAATAATTGGCAACAGCATATATATAAATAAGTTAAAAAAAACAAACAATAATTGTGGTCCGTTTGCATAACAATCAGTTTGTTGTTATATCAAGATCAAACAAGTAAACTGAAAGAAGATTGAAAATTCTCTATGGGGATTTTACATTATAAAGTCAGCAATCTGTTTGCCGGAAATGGCTCTTTGCACGCGCTAGCGCGTGACCGGGAGTACACATTGTCAACGCTGCGTAATAATTGAGTAATTAAACTAGGATTTGATAACATGCAAAAATGGCTCGAGGTGCACTTAAATGGAAATTAAAATGTAATCTTATATAAATCGCAAGAGAAGGTCCGAACAAAAGAAATATGCACAATTTTTTAAATTACTTTATCTAGGTCAAACTTAAGCGCTCCCGCCTAAAACGAAGATGGCCGACCCTCAATATTAATTCTCCGTAGAGAATTTCAGGGGCAGATGATAGTAGGTAAAACGTTTTTTAAAGGCAATAAACATAAACCGTTAACCGTGGGATAATTCTTTCTTTTAATTAAATATAAATACAAAGCCAGAATCGCACAAATAAATTTATAACGCTCGAAAATCACACTCCAGAAAAGCCTGATATAGGGTATAGTGAATTTTTAAGACTCCAAAAGTAGTTTATAGATACATTTCCGGAACATTTATAAAAGATGTTAAAAATAAGAGTCATGAAAGTTGTTAAAGCACTTGTTAATGAAATTTAGACGTAAGAAGTAGTGCAATTACTAGAAGCAGAAATGAATCGAGACATGGCGTTTTACGAAAATAAGGAAGCCAGTTATTTTAGGAACTTTCATATTGTCAGTTGCAACTTTATATGTAATTGGGTATAAACATTCAGATATGCACAAAAGATATGTTGTTCTGTCAGGATTGTAACTTTGAAATATGAATTTCATTTCAGATGATCAGAAATCAAGATAGATAACTCCAATACTATTGGCGGCTTCATCTGCAGGGATAAGCACATTCAGGTTTATTGCGTTCTTTGATTTTGCGTTTTAACCTGGAAACAGCACGAGTTGTTCTTGAATGTTGTAATTCGTTTCAGAATGTTTATACAAATACCAGCTATTTCCATTTTTTCATTCTTATTTTTGTCAAGGTATTAAAGCCTTCCGAGTTTATATGGTTACTGATGACTTTAAGCTAGTTGTTAGGAACTTGACTTAATTTGCGGCAGTTATTATGCTGAACAACTTTAATTTAAAAAAAAAACTTTTTATTCTTTTCAGTAGTAGAGAAATTAACTTAAAATCTTCATGCTGGACAGAGAATGGGTTTTTTCATATGCCATAAACAGGTGGCCCAATATTTTAAATTCAAGTCAACAATGTAGATATTTATACACTACCGGCCATCATTACCAACCGTTTGCAATACAATATGTCGATAACAAACAATTAAGTTTAAGGTAGTAGATCTAGGTTAAGGGAGATAACTCTTGAAATCAGGAGTTTGTTTTTGATATTCTGTTACATGAAGAGCTCTTTAAGCATTCAACAGAAACAGATCAAAATTAATCTGTGTTATTAAGATGCTTTCATTGGATTTATAAAAAATGGTTAACACAAACGTACTTAAGATTTATAAGAGTTATGTCCCTTAACATGAGTCTACCTCCTTAAGTTAAGAAACACCAAGACCTTGACATTTGAATTTGACATATTTGTGTATATTAGTGTAGTCTTAAGATGTTTGATAAAAGTTACTGCACTCTAGGACTTACGGATTCCGAGACAAAAAGTGAACAGAAAAGGATAGTTTTTAAAAATACATTCTAAAGAATTAAAAATACTATTTATAACTGTTACAAACTTTATAAACGTTTATAATACATATTTGAAGCCACATTTAACTGCGTGTAAAGCGCTTTTCTGGTTTGACCTTCGTCAGAAACGCTAGGGACAAAAATACCAGAATCAGTCTTACTTTATCAACTTCAAATTACATTCAAGAACCAAACTAGATCAAAGCTTATGACGTAATGAACGCCGATGAACCAATATTAAGATTAACAGGGTATTTAAAAAAAACAATGTTGGAAAGAAGCAAATTGTATCCTTCCAACATACATTCCAGTATCCAAAATAAAAGAGATCGTACTACTTAAGCACGGGGAAGCTTTTTCAACCTCAACACAGCACAAGAGATAAACTCTGTATTAATATTTAAAAGACAGAATACGTAATATGTACCAGAAAGACACGATTCATATTTTACATTCGTCTTAAACAAATATTACAAACCCAAATTGATCTGCGTGTAAAGCGGTTTTGTTCATATTGTTACTAAAATGTTCATTTGGAACATTTGGTATTATTCCACTATATCAATATTATAGATACAATGGTGACATCTTATTGGTCGAAAGAGTACCACCAGACGTTGAACAAAACATCGTGTCTCCCTCTCAACATTGTGTCCACTTATCATATTCCCCTCTGACATCATTATCAAACGTTGAACAGGTTTTTTAAAAAAATATATAGAAACTTCAATTTTCGTTTGTTAGAAATTTTGGAATAAATAATTAATTTCCCTAGCAGAAGTGAAATATGAAATTTGTTTCACCATCAAAAAGTCATGTTTCCCAAGGGCTTGCTCTTTTTCGGGTGAACAAGTTTGATATTTCACTTCTGCAAAGGAAATAAATGTATAATGTCTAATATTAATAAAGATAAATCCATTCAATTTTTAATAACACAACAGTGCAATATTGTATGACTTAGTAATCTATTAAAGTAAGTAACACAACTGGTGTTAAAAATCTTACCTAATGCTACGAATGTCAGACTTTATGATTTTTCATTGTTTGTTGTCTTGCTATGGTATTGCTTTCCCCGAATGAATGATTTTCGTCATCAGCTTTGGTATCCATTATTCTATTTTACATGATAAGAGAAATTTTAACCTATCGGATTTTAGTTTTGATTTCTGCCTAGAGTCTTATGCCTCTATCGAGATTCCTTAATAAAGGAAAAGTAGAAAGTTTAAATGATACAGAATAAATAACTCAATTTGATATCGGACTTAGACCTAGCCAACATTAAAAACTACACTAAAGTTAGATCATTGCTAAGAATAGCGGAATCTAAATCAAGTTTATTGCTACTTTAGGATTTTAATATGAAAAACATTTTTGAAAGACTTAATAACCAATTTTGTTTATATAGGCCAAGTTATATATCATGTTTAATTTTACTTACAGTATACATTGATTTCCTTTGTTGACACTGATTTTGATAATGTATCCGATTTGGACTCTACCTCACACTGCATTGTTGCCTTATTGTCTTCAGCCAATAATCTGATAGTAAGATTACTTGTGCGATAAAATGTACAGTTTTCTGGTACCTTTTCTAGGCTTGTGTGAGAATCAGGATAGGTCGTCAAGTCTGATTAGGGAAAATTTTTGTCCAGTTAAATTGGCCTGGAGGATTGCCAACATTACCTATACAGATAAATGAAACATGCTGCTCCTCGACAATATCGGACAAGGAATCTGATGAATTGATGATTTCTGGCTTTGTAGGAGGACCTAAAATTTTGATAATGCATCTATATATCTGTTATATTTAGAGTAATCTGACACATTATGAAAATTCGTTCGTTTTTAATTATCCAGTAATGGTCGCATTTTCGAGATCACTCATTTGACTTTCTCGGAGAGGACTGGAAATTTTAATAAATATTTCTTTCGTTATTTTTAATCCCAACAATCTAACTGTAATACCATAAAAAGATTTGATTAACATAACCATTTTTTGAAAGTAAACTGAATTGTTTCACTAAACCGGGGTTGCTGCATTCCCTTTAATAAACTCTTGATGTGTGATATTCTGAATTATTAGGACATGACGTCCGACAATTACAATAAATTCATAAATTATTGATTATATTGTTTCATTACGAAACTGATATATGGTCAAAATTTTAAAAACGGTATCGCTGATCTGCTTAGGTTGCGATCTCAATTTCTCCACAAAGGCGTTTTCTCAATATTTAATTTTATTCGAAGTAAATTTAAAATGTTGAATTAAGCTAAATGTTGTCTAGTAGTAAAAATACATAATGATTAAATATACAACACTGAACTTTACGGAACATTTTATATCTTCAATGTCGGAAAAAACTTATAAATAGTCTAGATAAACGTAGCGAATAAGCTTACAGCTTTCTTTTAAATATTATTTCGGGGTTTTTCTGTTATGTTGAAGGTACAAAAAACCTCCAGTGTTTGATTTCTATGCTTTTATTTATTTTCGTTTACTATAATGTATGTTTGATCGATACGGTTTATATATATATAATTACATCTCTCGAACATTACTTATAAATTTCCTAGGTTGTCATCTTTTTATTTGACTTTTCGGCTGCTACATTTATAGTTGGCATATCGCCGTTTATTACGTCATGAACTGTATATGTATTTGTTCCATAATATTCCTAGAAATTTATAAAATTTGTCTGATCTTTCTTTGTTCGTCCCTAGAATGTCTGATGAAGGTAAATCCAGAAGCAGTTCATTTTGACTTTTGAGTATTTGTAATAAACGTGTGTATATGAGAGGAATGGATCGTGAACTTATACATTTTATATCGCATATTCCTGTTTTAAATATATGGATAAAATTCAAGTAACATATTCAATTCCACTTAAAGTTTTAATCAGCCCTCTTTAACCATGGTTTGTTATGCACATTAACTTTATTTCCGTTTGTTCTCACTTAGGCAGTACGTCAAAAAAATATATTTTTGGAGAAAAGTGATTAAACTAAGAATTCGTTGTGATTAAAAATAAGCTGTTTTAACCCCTCTGGAAAAGTCTTACTGCTATAGCTTAGAATTTAGACTGTTTCGGAGTGTTGAAAGAAACCCATTTAATGAAAACGAACAATCCATGTAATGATTAATATTTAGATATAAATAACACACATGATTACTATAAATGTTTAATTTCCGATTTTATTCAGAGATATATCTCTATGTCTGGTTTTTTTTTATTGAGGTTCATGTTACTCATTCATTATTTCTCTATTTATTAAAGTATTGCATAGTGAACAGTATTGTCCTGTTTATCATCTGATATAAAATGTTTTCATTAATTATAATAGTACCATTAACGTGTACTTGAAATTTCACATTCGGTTATAGCTTAGGATTAGAAAATAACGGAATGGCCTTGAAAAGTAACGCACTAAGTATTGGTCCCTGTCGTCGGATTTGGCTTCCCATTTTGATTTGTTTGGTTGAATGCTTCTTTTGCTATATTTGAATTTTTGACTTGAAGTTCCTATTTTTCCGTTCTAATGCTACTGATGAGAGGTTAATCCTTGAAATGTATATATAGCACCTACATTTTTCATATTAATTTAAAATTGGCAATTTTGTATTTTGAAACCACTGGGTCGATACCTCTGCTAATGGAACATTGATCCCGAAGGGTATTCACCAGCCTAGTTGTCGGACTTGGCTGACATGAAATTTATCAAACAACGTTTTACATAAATTTGCTGCATTTGGTAAAATTCTAACAGACTGAAAATACGGAAAGGCCTTGAAAAGTAGCGCACTAAGTAATAGTCCCTGTCATTCGGATTTGGCTTCCCATTCCGATTTGTTTGGTTAAGTGTTTCTTTTGCTACATTTGATTTTTTGACTTTATATGTTTCGATTCTAATGATTCTGATGACCCTAGTATTTGTAGGGTTCGTGTTACTCTAGTTTACAGTAAGGGTTTTCGTACTATGTTTGTCTTTCGTTTCCTTTTCGTTGATCACGGTCTTGTTTGTCTTCTGATTTAATGATTTCTGCTCTGCCATTTTTGTATCTTCGATTTTTTAAGCATAAAAATTTTTGCCACAATTTAGAAATGATACAATAATGTTATCGAAACACTTTTAAGCGAAAGAAAACGCATTTAATAATCAGGTCTTTTTTCATTATTTTATCTCTATCGTTCTATAACTAAACCAATCAGCCATGTAAGAAAATGGTTAACACAGATACGGCAGACGTTTAAGCACTTAAAAAATGAGCAACGGCTTAAGGTGACTTATTCAAAGTCATAACAATTATTTGAATAAGCAAAAGTTTAACATCAACGTACGAAAGCTCCATCTATTGTAAAAAAATCCGATGTTGGAAAACTCATTCATGACAAAAGATAAAGTCATAAATAATATTTTGTCTGAGTTAGGCATGGAAATCAGTGATGATAATAGAAAAAATAAACAGCTTAAGCATTTTCAACAAAGGGGACCATTGATAATCAAAGGACATGTTTTATTAATCATTTGTTGTTATTTGTTCACCGTTTTTTTTTTAGATAAGGTTGATTGTCGTGTTTAATGAAAAGTTTCACATTTTGTATTTCGGGGCCTTTTACAGCTTACGTTATTGTGTGGACGCTACTTCGTTGTTCGAGGCCATTATGAGACCTGTAGAAGTTTATATTCGATTATCATTTCGTTGTTGGCTCTCTTGTTGACAATCATGCCACATCTCCAATTTTACATGTGTGGTCCTTTTGAAATTTCACTAAGGTCCAAAACAACGATTTGGATACAAAAGTTTCAAAAGTGACCTCACAAGCAGCAATTTACTGCTGTAATCATTGTCATCAGCAATGTATCAGTTCCTTAAAATTTGACAGGCAAAAAAAACAAGAATACAACATTTAAACAATTCGTGGTGAAACAAAGGTTTTTAATTATTACTTATTAGTTTAAGTAGGCGTTCTCACCATGTGTATTGTTTTTTCTTTAATTAGCAATACGTTTTTGTTGAAAGAAATATATAATTTGATTTTCTCAAAAAAATTTCAGAAGTAAAAAAATTTGTAATGCACTTGAAATTTACTTTATATTTCGCATTTGAGTTAACACGAACGGAGACGCCCACTTTTCTTTTTTTTTACAGAAATTGGTCTTAAAAGTTTCTTTATTATTTTCAAATTTGTGTATATTTACTATATACATATAATCTAAGTAAATATTTTATTTTGTACTTTTGGCAGGTAGTAAACTACATGGAGGTATGACTCATTTATATTTATTTAAACTGTAAGATATATGTAAAAAGTGGGGGAAAAGAAACAACTCAACAATCTTCAACAAACAATCCGTTGAAACAACTACACATAATCATATGCACAAGACAACTGACCTGGTACTAGTAAAACATATTGGACAAAAAATACTTTATAAAACATTTGTGGTAAGTTGTATTTATGATTTACCTAAAACTTTTAACTTAATTGGTTTATAACAATTGACTTTTTTGCAGGTTTGACAAGATAAGATTTCTTACGAGTATTTACGATATAAGCTGACATACAATCTAGTCCATTTAAATGTCTAAGAAGGAATTAGGTCGATATTTATAATTTTATCGAATAATATTCGATTTTTTACTTTTTATATTGACTTTGAAAAATATATTTGTGTAATATTTGCTTATCAACTAGTAATTATTTTTTTCAGTTCGTACGTCCGCCCCTGCATCCCACTTATATAAAATTTCCATGCACATTTTCTTATAAACTGATGTACTACAAAAGAAACAAGAATTATGCTTACTTGTGATTGAGATTTTGCACAACTCTGATATTTTTGTCTGCGATGTCTTGAACAAACCTTCGTTGTCATAGGTTACCTCACATCTGTAATCAGAATCATCTTCACATCTTATCTCGTCGAAAGACAATATGGCTTCATGATTTGTTTCTGTTAGGTTGGTAAGAGTCACACGGTTTTTTAAATCATCACCAATGTGAGTAAATGCTGCTTCATTTTTGTAAAAAAGTGACTATCCGGCCATAAGTATCGTTTATCTTGTTTCTTTTATAGAGTCCCATTTTCAGAAAAACGTCAGCATCATCTAGTTTATTACGACACGCGCTTTCAACATTTCTGTCTCCAATTTCTGCTGATAAGTCCGTGGTAATTTGAATCTGAAGTGTTAAAGCACCTGGGAAACAGAAAGATCGTGGATCTATACTACTAAAGGAAGAGACCGATTTCATTGAGCCGCAACTCCTCTGAAACCATACAAAGTCGGAAATATTTG
>JAULBM010321415.1:0-13516 GCA_032357055.1 Geukensia granosissima | reverse complement strand
TATAAAAATGGTTGACATAAACATACCAAAGATTGTCAAAAGTTATGTCCCTTTACATAGGTCTACTCCCTTAAGATTCAACCTACCAGAAGTTGCATTAGAACCAAAACATAGGATGTCCGAGATAATAAAAGAATTATTTATATCCAAATCATTTGTAAAGACGGTATGGACAACTACTAAATACTATACGTTTTGAAGTCTTTCCATATTTTCAGTGCTTTCGAACTTAAAACAAACGCAGCAATTTTCTGTAACACTTTGTTTAACTTTTTTCTCGAATGGAATGATACGATGTGATTTGTGACGAAATAGTTATAAGTAATATTCGATCGTTTACTGTAGTGAGTCTGGTGCCATTCAAATACATTATTCCCCAGACACATTATCCTGAACTGCACTTTACCAACAGGGTAGGCCGAGATTATTCAAAGTTCGCTTGTGCGATTGCAAATAAAAAAAATCTTACCAAATAGTTCCATTATAATGAAAATTAGTTGCCAGTCATTATAGATGTTACAATCAAATGAACTCCTTGGATAAGGCCATATAAACTTAATAACTAGATTTTCATCCACCTCTTCCAATAAAAGTGGGAGTGTAGTTCCTACAAAAACCCTGTTAGATAAAGTAATTCTGTATATTTTGTGCTTTACTTTAGAAGATATCTAGTAAAATCAATTAAAATTGTATTTTGAAAATTACCCCGGCCATTTTTTTATTTTGTAATTTTTTGGGAGCGGATGAGGATGAAAATCTAGCAATTATTTTTTAATTGGCCTAGGTGCCAGTTGACCGACGAAAACTGTGTTTTCTAAGAATCAAGTGTATTAATATTTGATATTTTGCGTTTCAGTATTTATTTATTTATACGAAAATACATGAAAAGATGTCGAGAAAAAATTCTTTTTGCAATGATTTGGTTAGATGATTTGTAATTTTCAAAATCAATCTGAAATAAACTGTCTATTGCAAAAAAGTTTACTTTTACACTAGGCTGCTAAGATATAAAGAGAATCTTATATTTACATATGTCATTCATCTTTGGTAAGCTTTTGGGAGATTTTCAACGGCACGCAATCTAAAAAAATATTAATTATGTTAATTCAAATTGCATTTTATAATTTCTTAATTATAGTCAGGGTCGACAAAATTGTACGTTTCTTGTTGATCTCTTTCTTCACCAATAGGTGATTCGCCAATTACACATTTTGTCTCCGTTCTTTATAAAATTTTACTCAACGGGAAGGAAATCAATAGAAAATAAAATTACGCGACACTGGACAATTTTTCAGATTTGGCCACCAAACATTTATAAATAGTAAGCTAGCCGTTTGAAATCTAAAAAAATGTTAACCAAACTAATGGACACATAAAAGGTTATATTATTCCAACCCGTTTTAGCAAAAATAACTAATAACAATACAGATCAAGAGAACATATTTTTTGCATTTTGTTGGTTTGCGTTGGAAATCGCTTACTTTGTTGCGGTATAGAATTGCTTCACTTTATATACGAGTGTAATATATAGAATCAAATTCGGGAATCCCGGTTTAATTGTCAAATGATTTAGGTTATGTTAGCACATTTAAAAGCTGCTTAGCCCAACCCCCAAAAAATAATAATAAAAAAAATTTGCGTCAAGTGTTAGAGATAAAGCAGGTTTTAGCACAATTTCTTTTGAATTCTATTGAAGTCTGTACACTACCAAAAGACAGTGGACCATGTGAAGCGGCAATTACCAACTGGTTTTACAATCCAGATACAATGAAATGCGAATCGTTTATCTACGGTGGCTGCAAAGGAAATAAGAACAATTTTGAAACTAAACAGAAATGTCAGAACCTTTGTGATGGCGTCGGTAAGTAAACACCCTATCACAATTCCTAAATTAAAGACAATAAACAAAAATAGGTAGATCAAGGGTTAAATTTTTTTTAAGGTCCTTGAAACGTATTTTCAAAAAAAAAATGTATGTTTTCGATGTCTTGTTTTTTCAAGATAAAACAGCCCGATTGTATCACTTTGCGCCATATTGGGATATAATTTAGCATATTTATCACAGTCCATTTATTTAGTATGCATGCGCGCATACGCAAATAATATAGAGGTACAGATTAAAATATTAACATCAAATATAGTAATGTAGGAAGGGTTCGATGTGAAAATCTAATACAAGATTTTGAGACCAGTCTGGCGAGCCGTAATACTAGCGTTCAGGTTATTCCTTACTTGAGTTCTTATGCAATACTTCTGTAACACCTTATTTGATTGGCTTGCATCTCCCTGGGGGTATTGCTTTTCTATATGCTGGTAGGTGAGTTCCGACAATCGGAGTAAATTTTAGAAACTTTTTTTTGGAAAAGGGTATAATTTTTCATCAGTATATCAAGTGTTGCACATTAATGTAATGTGATGGGGTTTAGATTTAAGGTTATCTGACAATGGAGTCATAATTATTTACACAACAGCCTGATTAACAAAATAATCTTAAGATAAATTTTCAAGCATTTACATATTCACAGCGGGTATTATCGTTCATGTATATGAAATAAACTATAGAGAATGACAGTATGATTATGTGGTTCAAAATTTCTGTCAATATTTATCTGTGAAGTGGTTGCAAGGTAGGTGTCCCGGGGCTTGCATTCAAAGTAAAATCCACCATCTATTTGCTAATATGAACTTATAGGGTTTGGAACAATTTTTTTTTATTTTGTCTTTGTTAAATAAAATAAAATACACAAATAATTTATCTGCCGAACGAAGAAACTACCTTTAGAACAACTTTATACAGATTTTAAGCTTACACGTATTCTATCAACGTCTTTAGTTCATATTTCACAAGTGACGTCTTGTTTATTCTATGACCTTTTTTAGCAAAAAATGTCCACAAATATATTGCGGGATTCTTTTTTACCGAATTTTGATATTAATCAAAGGTTAAGAATTAAAATTTCATAAGAATGGAGATAACTCTATTGTATTTTAAGCTTTTTGAACTCAAATCATGAATTAACTGTCGCAAATATCCGTTATCTGGCTCCGCTGCGCGTCTCTAGGTAACAAAAAACGCCTTAACACAATTTTATGATCAGATTGGTGTTTTTCGGGTCATGATTATTCCATTGTCCGAATCTTGGAGAGACTACTAAGCAGTATTTCTGCCGTTGTGGTTTTACTCTGAAATATAGAAAAAAGCGATGTGGTAAATTTGTCAATTAGTTTTATTTATAACCTAAAACCTAATAGGTCATTTTATTCAACCAAAATAATATAGGATTTATATACGATACATATAATTTTTTATAGTCTCAGATGAAGCAAAACGTACACGTTTTGATACTCGATTTCTATTTGTGTTACCCAAAAACATTAGAGAACACCATAGATGGTAAAGTTTGCATGGCTGATCTGAACTAAAACACAATTGGAATAAAATGACTTAATATTTTTTTATTGGATCTTAGCCCGTTTCTAAAATACGATCTGAGTTTGAAAATTCTAGGTTGCCTATATTTTAAAATAGATAAACAGGTAGGACAAATGTTCTTCTTTACTGAATTTTGAGACACATCTTACATCAATATCAATTTATATTAATGAATCACTTTCACATTTTTACATGAAAAGGCGTTTATATGAAGACTTGGTTTTTTTTCGTAGAAAAAGATCCTTGTGGACCATTACCATCATGTGTTGCTCCACCACCCGATTCATGCAACCACGGGTTCATATATGACATAATTAATGGTAACAAGTGTATTGGCGGATGTACCCACTCACCTTGCAGAGAGGTACACAATATATAAATAAAAGGACGGGGTTACAAATTAGAAGGCAACCACATCACATCTTTCCAGAAACTAAGAAATTTAAGACCAAATTTCCACTTTTTGTAACCCGGGAAGCGTCCGTAATTTGTATGTTTTTGTTATCTAGTTAGTTTCAATGCGGGACGGTGTAACGTGAGAATACCTTTAATATTCCATAATCCATAATCTTAACCAAGAAAAAGTTCTAGCCTGAAGCACATTGATAAAATGATGAAAAAGGGGCCTGGGTGGCCGAGTGGTCTTGATATTCAATTTAAACCTACCTGTTCAGATCACTATACGACGTGAGATCGCGTGTGAGTTTGTACAATACAAAAAGGGGTTGCGTTTAACACACAGCGCATGTGATAAGGTTTGTCAATTACCTGCCCAAGGTCGGTGGTTTTCTATGGGTACTCGTCTTCCTCCACCAGTAAAACCTATCGCCGCGACATGATTGAAATATTTTTGAAAGTGGCGTTCAATCCCAATCAAACAAAACATGAAAAAAGTGCAATATTTGCATTAAATTTTTAGCTGAAATAAAAATAAAAAAATAAATTTAAAAACCTCAATTTCACTATTATAACTATATCAATATACCGTCCTATATGGAAGAAAATTCTTACAAATCAAGTGATACGAAATTAAAGACAGAATTACAAAGGCAAAATTCTATCTCTGCAGAAAATAATAATGCTCAAGCGATAAAAACTGCCTGTCTCCTATTATGTATTATTGTTTCTTGTAGTGTTCTCGTTCAATATTTCTGTAATATTATCCTTGACTTTCAGCAATTATCAGTCCATTAATCAGGCAAAATTTAGAAATAAATCGTTTATCAATGAGTACAACCCCGTTCTTTCTCTTCATATATTCGCTTACACGATAAAAATATTCTTGTTAAACCATTACCGTGACCATTTGTCGCCATTTAAAGCTTTCAAACTCGCCCTACAGGTTGGCTAGCGTTCGCAAATCAGAGAAAAATGCGAATACGTTCATTAACATCGTCTCCTTTAATACAGATTTGACAATTGAAACTTCAGAGCAACTGCACTATCAGAATTGTACATGTATACCAACCATCAAGAAAAATGACCATCACAGCAGAAGTTAATTAAACCTGGAAAATCCCCTCACAAATGTTTTGTGTGAAACTGAAATATAGTGGAAGTCATTTGATTGCCTTTCCATCATAGCCACCGACTTACCATTAATATAACCGCAGACGAACTTAATTCAATGTGAGACATTATCGAATATTAACTTAAAGATCTTCTTGTCTAAAACTGCTTGGCTAAATGGATCCGAATTAAATTCAATTTGGGTGGTTCTATCCAGACTTTTGTTCAGCATTTAATTCTTGTAAATAACTATGCTAATTGGTATTAATGCAGTCTTGCTGTTAGATGAGGATGCCGGGTCATGTGAGCCTCTTGTTTTAATAATCTAGGGGTTTATTGAACATATTAACCATTAAATTTAGTCGGATTCCCTCTTGTTTGAGAGCCATATTGAAATATCTTGCTTAAAATGACCACTCATTCCGAGCTGCTGCAATTCACCCAAAACGATCCTTTACATTGATTTCTCTAGCAAAGAATGAAATGTAGACCCCATTCAAAATTTGTTTACTCCACCAAAACGACAGATAACCCTTTAAAAGGGGATCTTTTTCTCTACAGAATAGCGAATATTTGATTTTTTAACGGTTGCTACCTAAAAGGTTATCGAATTTTTATATAACTGGCCAAACTTAACCTAGTTCTGTCCATGAGCATAGAAACCATTCAATGTATTCATATCCCCGAATTCCCTTTCAGTACATTGCAAATCAAAACCCTTTCATGACAAATTGCTGAAAAGTATCGCCACCTTTGTAAAGCTGAAATTCGTAATAAAAACATGATATTAAACCTACGGCGAGGATTTTATTCATTTAATTCATCAGTCAGTCAGCGAACTAATCTGTTTCAGTTACACCCATTGTTAAGGTGACTGATTCAAATTAAAAAAAATACGTAAAAGGAATTCGAAGATATAAAAGGGGCAGACATAAATCTTTAAGTCGGTAGACAGACAAGACCATTGCCAACAAAATGAAATTAAAGACAAACATAGAACACACACGGAAAACTAAAGCTGGAGTAACATGAACCCAACAAAAAGCCAGTAAGTCAGGTGCTCCGGAAGGGTAAGCAACTCTACAAGAGGCATCCGTCATGGTACTCAGTAGACAAAGTCGGAGTATAGTCACAATCGATGGTATCACACGGTATAGATACGGGTTTGTATTCACGACGGTGGAAAGATAAACATTGTCATTTCATACCGGTCAACCAAATCATGATGGCGACCGAATAATGTCCGTGGTTGTTACTCTAATCTTTCCCTGAGAAAACCTTGTCTTGGTAGTTTTCTTGTCAGCTGCAACCCGCTATCAGGCTATAAAAAATCCTGATAGGAAGCACAAGCGTATCAATTGAGAAATATACACTGGTGCGGCTGGAATATTGCTAGGCATGAACGGAAAGATTGCAATGGGATAATCAGTCATCTATCTTGTAAAGTTTTATCCTCAACCTACGCTTATTGTCAATTTCTACGACTGGCACAAGCTTAGGTATGAAGCAGATCTTTCTGTTTCTTGAGTATCTGTTATTTCAAGTTCAATGGGATAGATGCGGTCATTGTAATCACCATAGTTAGAGTTATTCAGTAAAAGGACATCATCTATATAACGAAACGTGAAACCAAAAGACTGAGCCAGCTTTTTCTTTTTCTGGAGAGCACACAGTATGAAGTCAGATTCAAATGAATAAAGAAATTAATCGACCAGAAGGGGTGCACATTTGACTGCCGACGGTACGTTGAAACACACGTCCTCCAAACATTAAAAATATTTTCAATCAAGAAATCTAGCATTACGCAAATGTCATCTTTCGGGTATTTTTGTTAGAATCAGAGTGGTTAATAACAAAATAATGTTTGTCCCCCACGCAACAAATATTTGTGTCTGCGTTTGCCATCTTTTTAAACAAAACAGAGGTAAACTAATTTTTTCGATTTTTTAATGAGGAATATTAGCAGTAAACAGGGTTGGAAAATAAAATGTTTTTATGCTATTGCCCTTGATTTGAGGAGTTCTAACAGATCCTTGGAATTTTTAAGAATCCACATTTGTTTCACACCATTTGTAAAATGTTTTTTTTTCACAGTAACTCTGGGTCCCGTTTTCACTGTTGATAGATTAACTGTCAGTAACTTGGAAAGAGATTTTTTGGAGAATTTGGAACTAAAATAAAATATTATTCTTGAGGTCAAAATTTTGCGAAGATGTCATTATTTGAACAAGGAAACTGTTGCCTTGGAACAAAGCGACAATTTGTAAGTGATACATTTATTTTTAAATGGTTATACAATGGACCACTGACAATTTTACACAGTTAACTACTAAACAGAGGTAACTTTATAAGCAGATATGCCAGTTATGTATTTAGATTGGTGTGAAAGTATTTAATTTTATTTAATTTAAGGGCACCTGTCCACTCGACCCGCTACATGTTCCCTGCAACCCTAGGTGTATGTTCTCCAATGAATGCAAGGACGGCCAACTGTGCTGTGATGGATGTTGCAGGGAAGCCATTTTAGGTACACATACCAGTTTAGATTTGCCATGGCAATCCATAGAAAATTAGCATGGGAAATTTTCCATGGAGTATTGGAACCATTTTCATTAACACAATTCTATATTTTCAACAGCAGAACCTGGTTTTTCATGTATGATAAGACACGGATTTCCATGGACTTTGTCCTTTCATGTTTTTATAGGGATCACCGACAAGAATCAAACACGAATGGCGATCACAAACAACAAATTACATCAGCTCCACGCCTAGTCTATTGACACCGAAAAATGGCTTCTTTTTATTGCGTAAAGAACACCTACCTTTTGACCTTAGCCAGTATATTTTTTAAATGACAAACTGAAATTTTTTTTGACTTTCTTAATCTTTCCATTGATTTCCATCGACAAATTCTCTATGTACTACTTTGTTTCCATAGAATTTACTGGGTTTATTTAGCTTCCTTGGATTAACTTTAACTTTCCATTGAAAATTTCATGTTTTCCAGGGAAAGAAATCATTAATCCATCGATTTTATGTAATTTTAATGGATATTTTAGGCCTTGTTTATACGGGTTTTTCAATTCTCAAACAAGCACCTACTATTACCCTGACATTCTGCTGTAATTTGGATTGTCTTGACTTGGAATATGCTATATCAATTTATTTTTGCATCCTTTAGAATACGCTGTGGATCTTTGCGCATTTCTTAAACGCTTAAATAAAATTCAGATGTATATATAATTATTTTTGACGAGTATGGAGTATATACCACTTACAGACCACTTCTTAAATACTATAAAAACAGATATTAACAAGTCAAAGGACAAAAAGCGATAAGGCTCTGAAATGACCTTGATTTTTTAACAATTTCTATGATTTCCCTTCAGGACTTCCTTTCACATGTTTCATGTTTCATAAAAGTTGAGATTCCAATGAAAAACAAACATTGCAATTTTAGAACCCATGACGTCATAATAGGTATAATTATGACGTCATCAAAAAGGCAAAATATCTGTGTTTTCTTAAATATGCGGTAAATTTAGCTTATTTTTAATGGTCTTGTGATCCGGAAACATCGAGCGCATGAGAGAACCAAATTTAAAAAAAATTTAAATATTAACTACAGCCAATGTGGCTCCAAAAGGCATAACCTTTTCTAAAAATGGATGGGATGGCATATGCCTATTATATATATGAGACTGTTGAAAACTACTTAATTTATGCAATCCAAAAATCAACCATTAGTCAATTTTAAGCTCATAATATAATGCGCTACCTGGACTTAAACATGTTCAACTTATAAATACAATGTCAATAAGAATCTTTATCTTCTTCAGCGGCATAATTGATATTTGGTAGATAAAGATCTGATTATCCGTTCTGGAAGCTGAATATACGTTTACGGATTTCAATTAATTTGTAGTCAATATAACCTTATATCTTATCCTAGTATCCCAAGTTATTATTCCGAATTCTTTCACATTTTAAAGAGCCTAATCGCTCAAACTCTAAAAGAGAACGACCTGTTACAAGTGTTCATAGGGACATAACCATGTTCCGCCAATTTTATTAAACTTAAGGTCTCCGTGACCTTTGACCTTAGAACCAGCAGGCCTTCATATGCTTCTAGCGCATAAATCAGTTTAATTCAAAAGTTATCGTGAATGAATAGGTGATCAAAATTAATCGCACATAAATCACAGTATTTTGTCTGTTTTAGCCACTTTGAAATATTGATATTTTGTCATCAAGTGGGATACCCAACCTACAATTTGTCATTCACATCTGAATGTCAATTTAATTCAAAAGTTATCGTAAAATGTACGTAATGAAACGGTAAAAACTCGAAAATAAAATATTTCGCATGCTTAGACTTTTTTTGTTTATTATAGAACCAAAAGTTGGTGTTTGTTCAGTCGGTTTAAATCAGCAACATTGTTATCGAGGGAAGTCCGAATGTGAGAGGGACGGCCAGTGCAGTGGCAGACGAAAATGTTGTCCATTTGGATGTAAAAATTACTGTGTTGATCCAGATAAATAATTAAAACTTTTTTTCTGACCATTTTACTTATTTTTTAACGCCATAGACACGAATGACACCAGAGCTCGACTAACGAAAGAAATGAGATCGATTATATGTAATATTTTAAAGATAAGTGACTTGAAATTAGATTACACCTTGTAAAATGTGTCAAGAAATACCAAGGGGATATTCGAGGAAAAGGGAAAATGTAAAAGTACTGACAAACTCCGGAGAACAACGAGGACAAGATGTACTATAAAATCCTACTTTATTGAACGGTATAGATAAAAACTGCATACTGTTCAAAGTACAGTGTAGGATACCAAGAGTGCATAGTTCAAAGAGACAAGACACATTTGAAACAAACTAAATGATAAAACGAAAACAAATGAAACAAAGGCTTGAAATCTGGAAATCACGAACTCCTTAACAAAACAGGAGTGGGATCAGGTGCTCGTATAAGGTAAGTATTCCCTGTCTTGCGTTAAATCCATTTAATCTAATCTGGGTTAACGTCAATCCGAAAAACTTATTGTTGCATTACCGGTAACTTGTTGAGATACGCTGATATCATATGGATCAATCAATTTATGACGGCTACAATAGAATTTAAACAGGGACGATTTTAACCTTGATTGGATGTATTCGTGCTGTAATAATTTATGCTACAACAACAATGTTCTCTTCAGATAATCCTGATACTTGAAAAAGGCACGAGAGTATCGCATCAACTGCGAAATATACACTTCGTGGGCAGGGGAAGCAGGAATATTGCCACATAATTATGTTTACAATAGGAAAGTTGAAGTCATTCCGTTTTCGTTAATTTTAGAAACAAGTTTTCCCTCTAGGTCAATTTCGAGGAATTAATCTAGGTATGAGGCAGATTATGTTCAGTCTGTGGTCTCCTTTATTTCTAGATCGCAGGGATATATTTGGTTAAGAAGTTCACTGAACGTAGGATCTTTCAATGGCAAAACATTATCTATATAACGAAAAGAAAAATTAAACGATCTTTCTGCTATGTCGCAGGAGTCCCTGAATGATTTTTGAATGACTTCATACGAGTACAAAACTGGTAGGCTATTAAGGGCGCACAATTTGTGTCCATTGGAATGCCAACTGTTGAAACAATCGCCCACCCAATTCTACAAAAGTGTTGACAGTCAGGATGTCCAGCATTTTGAGAATATCACCTTCACTGTATTTATTAAAACAAGCGGTGTGTTCTATTACTAGGTAAGATATCTTTTAACCTCAATCCAAATATTTATATATTGGATATCCATTTTATTTAATAACATCACATTTAAAGAATTAAAATGAGGGCTTGATAAAATGACTATACCATCAATTTTGTTAAACATACGGTGTTGCCGTTCCCTGCTCTCTATTCCAGCAATTTTCCTTTCAACGAAAAGTCTAATATAAGTCCAATAGTAGACCTTTTCGATGATACGAACTCGCATGGATAGAATAGAATCATCAGGCATGTTAAAATGCTGTTGAACAATGCCATCTGAATCGCCATTGAAAACAATTCTGCGAAAACATACAGTATTACTTTAATTAGTAGGAATTTCAAAAGAATATCACACTATATGACAATTGAGATGAGTCCAATATTCCAATAGTTAACTTCCCGTTCATTGACAGTAACATCCTAGCTGCCTCGACGTATAGCATTAACATTTTCCAGTTCATACGTGTTTCGTGAGCGTGTGTCCACGAGCGATTTACTACCCAAAGCTGGGACGTTGACAAAGAAGCTGCTCCAGACAGGGATATGTTGCATTTCTTTTGAACATTTTGTTGAAGTCATTACTTTAGATTTTTTTGGTCGACGCCAAAATCTAGTCGGCCGATATGGAATGTACGTTTCACAGATGATGACGGATCTTTTACAAAAACAGGCTGTTCACTTTCTCTGCTCGAAGGCTGTTATCCCATGAAACCTTCCCTTTTGCCCTTTTTCGTGTAGCTTGTTTTTTGTTCAAAGTCTTATGATGACAATAAACTGCATATCAATCAAATTTTTCCACGGCGCAGAATTATATATCAATTTCAAATTAAAAAGTTGCTATTAAGACGTAAATTGTCATCAATCCGTTACTTGTTAAAATTAACAATTCTGGACAACATATAAACAAACAGGTAAAGTATTTTAAGGATGTTGGCTGGTCATGTTCAGCCATTTTGGTCAGACTTTTGAACTCCTCTTGTATTATTCAATTCAGTGCATTATTATGTTTTGTCCAGTGATCCCCACTTTTCTTTTCATATATTCATTATCTTCGAATTCCTATTAAACACACTTAAAATGCTATCTGAGACGTTTTTTTTTTTATGAAATTCTTGTTATTTCGTCTTGGTGTTAAGTGGTCAGAATCTAGAGAAATCCTATTCCGACAAGGTTCTAAAACCTTATATCTCAAAAACGAGCTCGCTGACCCATTACTTTTTTCTGCTTATTTTGTTCAAAAGGGGACATTTAAATCTACATTTTATTAATTTTGAAGTGAAAACCTGTTGTTTAAAATTATTTCCTTGACCCCTTTTTTGTATTTCGGAATTTGGAACATTATATTTAAAATGTCGATTAAAATAGGGAGATATGAGGGATGTTCTAGAATGTCATTTTAAATTTATAAAATGAGTATTGGTAACTTTTTTAATATATAAGCGCCCTGGATCGAGATGCAGGTGTCATATCCGTTCGTCTGCCGTTCCATTCGTTCAAAATTCTTCGTAAAAGATTTTTGTATATAAAAGAAATAATTGTTTGTCACATTTGGTATTCAGCTTGAAAATAAGGAGTTGTTCGATTTTCGGGTTCTCTCGACGGGGAGCTTGCTGAATCTGACAGTACTCTAGCTTATAGACGTGTGATTATAAACCTTGAGTAAGATAGTAAAATAAAGTCATTAAAAGTAAAACCAATAAAAAGCAAATAACATAGTTTGGCAAACAAAATGTATTTTATTATTAAAATGTATTTTTATTATATTTTCATGCTTTTTAAAAGAACGTACAGCGTAATGTTTTTCATTTATTTCAGGTTTTAATGGACGATAGGTTTTTTATTGTTCTGTTAGTAGATTTGTAGCTTTTATCCTGCTTTCTGTGTGTCAATGTTGTATCAATAGAAGGTTAAGGAAAACTCAAGATATGCACAACAAAAGCAGCACTACAGCAGCCAAAACAAGACTTGAGATGAGAAATTCGACAGTCAATTATCTCATGCTACATCCTCAAATATGTAATAACTTCAATAAAGGAATGATATCACTATTCAGAATAATATCTCTGGTTAATTTTTTAATTACTTTCTGTGGAATGTTATCTTCGTGAGCTAGCGCTAAAAAATTCCGACTCGGCGTGTTGATCTAAATTAAAGTACTCTCTTCCTAAATGTGCATGAAAAATTGGATTTTTGCAGTAGCGTCATTCGATCGATTAATGACGATGACGGTAAAGGCAATTGTACGGTCGGCTTATTTTATGTGGGTGCAACGATTTTAGCTTTACATTTATTTTACTTTTTGTTATCATTATGATATTGCTTAAGAATAAAAAAAAACTACCGATGTTGAATAAATATGGATAATTTTGGTTAAACTAGGTGGAACCTTTCATCAGTAGCATTAAAACCGAAACAAAGGAAGTCAAAGATCAAAGCATAGCAAAAGAAGTTTTAGCTTTTTACTGATTCCGAAATGTGTCTTGAAAAAATACGAAAAGTTGCAGGACACATTATTACTGTCAAATATATTTTGGCAACGGGATTTCGAATTTTGGTCTTTGATATTCAAAATATTTTTGTTATAAGCAGTCATTAATCTAACAAGTAAATGTAGTATTTTGCAAATACAATGGATATTGGCAAGTTAGCTAAGTCTGTCGTATTGAACTGTAAAACAAGCAAACAAATAGCAGATGTTACACTCATAAAAGGTTTTTATGAATTTTCTTGCACCTGAACTCACCCTGGTTTTTGTAGGGTTCGTGTTACTCCAGCTTTAGTTTTCAGTGTAGTGTTGTGTGTT
>JAULBM010321404.1:0-13516 GCA_032357055.1 Geukensia granosissima | reverse complement strand
AAAACTGCTTGGTGAAATTGATTAATATTTGATGTAGAGCATCCAGGAAAAGTCCTTTACAAAGTTTCCCCATATCCGAATGTGACGAAAACAAGGCCACCAGACAAATCTTATTTCTGATTGGCTGATTCATTAAAAAATCTTCTCCTCTGAAACTTCCAAACTTGCCAAATGGCAGGTGAGCGATACAGGCTCAGCCTCCTGAGCCTCTAGTTTACATTGTTAATACTTAATTGTCCAACAGTTCTTACATTTGAATTCTACCACTTTTAATTTTTAGGGCTATTTATAGCTTGCCTTTGTGTGTGAATATATCTCAGATATTTAAGGTATATAGATATTTGTATAATTAGCACGTTTTTGATGGCAGTCTGATGGACAGTCATACCACATCTTCTTATCTATATATCTTTTCTTTAAATACCAAATTATATTTTACAGGTTGGTGCTATTGAGAGGTCAGTAGAAGCCCTTCATGTCTCTTGTCCAGCATCACCAAGATCTGTCGATGATGATAACATGTCATCCCCTAGTTTGTCCATCGACTCTGGATTCTCATCAATTCGAGAAAGACCGCAACCAACGATTATTATCGGATCAACTGCGGAAGATGATTTGCCGGAGAGTAGAACTGAAGTAAACGAAGAAGCAGGATGTGAACTTCCATCTGTCAATCGTCTGAAGCAATTGTTTGCCCACAATGCAGAGGAAGATGGGTCATTTAAAAGGGTTAGCATTCATTTGCTCTTTGAAAAATTATTGGATTTTGAAAATTAAAAAATTTTGGTGATGGACTTTTTCACTGGTGAATTATTAGTGTTTAACACATTGTAGTTTTGAAATGCATGAAAAAAACCTCTATTCTGAATTAATTAATGATCTGGGTCTTTCTGATGCTTGAAAACTGCATGCATGCTTTACTGTCCAAAACACCCTACCGACCCATTTTTGTTTGACCTACCCAAAGCTTTTTGCAGGAATTAACTGCTTCAATTTATTGAAGCCATATTTTTAAAAATTTTTATTATTATTTTTCTCATTTTCATTTATTTGCAAGGAATAAGGTATTTTTGAAAATTTGCTTATTTAATTAAAGGCTTTTTAAGAATTATTTTATGCTTCATTTTACTCTCAAATCTAAGAAAAAAACTTTTTTTAATTGTAGATTTATTTTTTTAATTATTTAAAAAAAGGATCCAAATTATAATGTAAATGATGTAGTTAGAATTCATGTACTATTTTAAATTTCACAATCGCTCACAATTGGAAGTAAGATTTAAGCATGGTAAGTCACATAACAGACGTCACGGTTTGGATATGTTTAATTCATGTCTTTTGTAGAATCTTGTAATTGTCTTTCACATTTTTTGAAGTGATTTGTATTTGTACTGATTTATTTCTAGGTATTTAGAATTTGCAGGATGTGTTTTGTGTTTTATCCTAATTGACCATGCATTCTTAACCTAAATTTCTGAGAGCTGATTCAGTTTTGTTTGAAGTCATTTATTACACATTTGAATAAGAACTGGGATGTAATTCACGGATTTTCCTGGGTTGAATCCTGTCCAAATTTGTTTCCGTAATAAGCGAGCCCTTTATGCTAGAAATGTGGTAAAAATGAATGATAGCATCACACTATGATGATGCCAAAAAGGTTTCGTCGACATAGCAGAATCTCACAAGATTACAAACAAAATCAATAACAATGTCGGAATGGAAAAAACCCGATATATTCCAAGGTTGTGAAATGTCCCTGATAAGAAGCATTGAACACTAGAGGAGAAAATAGTATGAATCATAAGAAGATTTGTAAATTTACCAAAGCCCAAACTAATAGCTTAAGAGTTGTCTCCCATTATATTTAAATGAGAACATATTAAAATTATTCACTGCATACATCAGTTTAGAAATTGATTCAATAAAGACTCATCAACTTAATGATTTTCTTCAAAATAATTTTACATAAATGCTGGTTATTAAAGTTGAAGAATTATTTTTTATCCCTACTCAGTTTTTTTCTAATTTTTACATGTCTTGCCTAGGGGCTAGCCACGTAAATATAAAACATATGAAAAGTGATTAATTTCGCTAAATTTATTCTTTTGGAACGGTTCCGATTCCCGTTTTGGAAAAGTAACAACCTGTGAAAATGTTCATGTTTACAGTATAAAAAATTGTCTGCATTTAAAACTGAACAGCTCTCTGCATGTCTTGTGTATATTGCATGTTATGTTTCATCTTTTGTTTTTAATATGTAATTTCCAGAGATCTAGTGTTGAAGGGTCGGTAAGTAGAACATCCCCATCATAGATGTGTTGTATAACTGCTTATTTCATTAACTTTGATTTTGTTTTAGTTAGAGCTCATGTAGACTCAAAGATTAGAAAAAGCATTTAGGTTTAGATCTTTTTAAATGGGATGGTGCTGTTTTTGATATTAAGAAATTAAAAATGTCTTTAGTTAGGCCATAATAAAAAGATTCCTAGATTCTCATCCCTGCCTGCCTTAATTTTTTTTATTTTCAAATTTGCGCTGAAAAAAAAATAACTGACCAAAATGTCCCTATTGTGTCCTAATCCAAGTATTGTTCTATACCACACTCTCAATCAACACAGATAAATTTTAATCTGTTTTTTTTTAATTAAATTCCAACTAAAACTGCTTTGATGTAACAGATTTTTATATGTAGAAGAAGGAATATGGAATATATGCCAGAAAGACAAATTCCAAATCTTTTCTGAATTGTTCACTGCATATAAGTTCTGTTGCCTTAAGTTCACTAGATTTTCATGTGAGCATGAAACAATTTTTTTTTAATACTGCCTAGCTTTTTTCTAAAAGATTATTGACAAATATAGAAAAATTTATGATTGTAAATGCCAAATTTCACTGTGTATGAAGGGCTTTCCTGGAATTAACTAAAGGTATGCTTGGGACCAAATATTGGAAAACAGGTGCGCAGAGCCCTCCCTACTTTATAACAATAGTTTTATGGTAAGATTGATCGGATCACGTCTTATATAATTATATTACTGATTTCAAGATTTATCTCATGTGAGGCCAAAATAAATTTTTCTTTGTTTCACAATTCTTTTTTTTTAATTTTTGGTCTAACCCAGATCTACTCCCTTAAAAAATTAAGACAATGTTTGTAAGATATTTTTTGTGTGGTTGAAAAAAATAAGAGTGAAATTTCTTAAAATTCTTAAAATTCTTTGATGTATTTTTCAAAAGTGGAAAATCAATTGAATTAAATTTTTCAGTTTTAAATGAGCTCTTAGTTATACGAGAAATATTTCTGCTCTATGTACTTTATAATCTCAGTATCATTCCAGAAGTATAAACATTGAAAAAATACAGCTTCAAATTTCAGATTTGTAAACAGTGCCTAAGATTAGTTTGTTATGACAAAAAGTAAAAAAAAATTTGGCATTAGGTACCATATTTTTTGTATTAAGTGCTCCTGCCGCTATAAATTCCACCCTCACCTTAATTTTGTTTGAAATTTCTAAGCTCCCCTCAAAATACCGTTATTTAAAGCTTTACAAGATCAAAGAACCGGAAATTTTGAGAGAAAACTGCTTTTTGATATTGGGAGCCATTTAATGTAGAGGAGAAAAACTAGAATTCCACATTCTAAACAACTTACAGAAAATATTTCAAAGCAGACTTCAAACCAATTTCAAATTATCCAGATTCTTATGAGCACCACTTTTAAAATATTTAAGCGACCTGGGCGCCAAATACTGAGAATATGGTACTAATTGATGATAGTGAAACTTAAAGTTAGGATCATCTGGTGAAAAGTACTTTTTAAGGAATTTTCCACTCTGTTTCAATTTAAAAAAAGTTTTAAAGGGCTGTAATAGTTGGAAGAAGTCTTACGTTAAAACAATGAAACAAAAATAAATTAAGGGGCCAGAGTACTTGTTTTTGAGATACAGTGTTTATTAGAATTTGAAAAATTTCATGGGGAAACTGGTTTCTCTTTATGTTTCATAAGTTTTACATTAGCAGGTTCTTTATATAATAGGCAATATAAGAAAATTACAAGGGTTTTATAGTTACTTCTTTAATGCCATGAACAGAAATTTAAGTGAGCATCATGCATCACCCGGGGGGATGCGGGGGAATCTAATACATGTAGTTCTAAATGCCAGTGTATAAACTAGAGGAGTATAAAAATTCTGGAAAAAAATGGCAGAACATGGATAGCAGCCAATCTTGTTTTAGTGATACTTAGAACATTCCAAGTAAAATCATGAAGTAAAAAGCTTTACAAGGAATTTTAAAATGTTTATTAAACAAACAATTAAAAAAAACTGCATTGAAATGATTGAAATCAAGGCACTCTTAAGTAATTTTGAATGATGAAATAATCTCATTCCTGTCTTGGAGGATTTTTAAAAATTGTGGGATTATCTTCCTTTTAACAAAAAATAACCTATATGTGCCTGGAAAACACATTTATATATATAAAAAAGAATAACTCACTTAAACAGCACCTTTCATGCCATTCTTCATCAGTCTCTGAAAGGTTTTAAAAATGAGCCAGCAGCCATAATATGGTAATTTGGTAAAAGAAAGTAAGCCATAAGGGTTTCTTTTCATGTTTTTATTCTTTTTCACTGGAAAAGGTCTGACTAGAAATATTTCTGCTTATTTTAATACACTTGTTGTTGAGTTTGACTAGTTTTAAAACTTACTCTCCCTCTCTCATGGTACATTTTTCTTATTAATGTTACTGTGGAACAAAAACATTTGTGGATAATGTCCCTTTACCAAGATATCGGGCTTATTTGGATATCCACCTACAGATACCTTTGGGTAACCCTAAGGTTGAAAATCACCATGGGTGAAGCATTTGTCAATGTTTTTCCTTTGGCAACCTTATGTATCTTAAGGATGTTACCCATGAATCCATGGACAAATACTTCGCCTGTGGTTGCGTCCAACTTAGGGTTATCCAAAGGTAAACGCAGGTGGATATCTGAATGCGCCCACCATAAATGGGAGAAGGGAGATAATTCTAAAATTGCATTTAAATGAGGGTTTTCATGTGCAAATGAAAGATTATCTGCCCTTTTGCCAGATTTAGGCCATATTCACTTAGGAACACTCTGGAGTCCAGTATAATCTTAGCTAATTTGTAAACTTTTTGCTTATTGGATGATCTATTTGTGTCATTAGAACACAACTAAACCTCCCTTCTTAAATGGTTGGTCCAGTTTGACTCCCCAATGTGGAGGTGACAAGTTCAACCAAAATGTTTCTTTGAGATGAAGAATAGCAATCAAAGCGCTGTTTCTTTGCTTAGAATTTTCTTGTGTATATGAGATTTTTGTGTCATTAATATTTACTCCCTATCCCCCCTTTTTTCTATTTCAGTTTGAAAAACTTCTCTATCAGGCCACATACTTCAAATACTCAAGTCCAACTGAATAACCAACTATGTGTTCCAAGTGAAAATGGCCATGATAACTTGCTAAGGGAGATAACCATACTACTGATTGGGGAAGGATAACTCCAAATATTGTTATTAAATAAATATATGTTAATTTTTTCTTATGAAACTTGGGTTAGATGGTAATACTTCTTTTGTTTATAAAATCAATACAAAATGGTGAAAGCTTCAAAACAATGGACCATTTGTTGTTTCAAATTAAAATTAGATTAAAAATTAGAACAACACCCATTGTATTGCTGTTACACAGATTTTGCTTTAAGAATTATCACTACTGGTAGTTAATTAGTTAATTCATCAGTGGGATTAAGAGTTCATTTTCCCCAAACCATAGAAGATGTTCACCATAAAAACTTGAGGAAGATGATATTTTTCTTTTACAAAATAGTTCATGAATTACTTGTCTTGCTTACCTAGAAAATCTCTCATTTTATGCTTTTATATAATAACAATTTAAAATATGTAGTTCTTTTAATTTGATTTGAATTTTGAGCATAATTTGTTTAAAAAAAGTGGTTTTGGTTTAAAAAGTACATTTTATATTGATTTTCATACTTTAGCTAGGAGAGATTTTTTCGCAATACAAAAATGGGAATTTTCATAATTTTAGATTTTACTAAAGAGTATTTCTGTTTATATTTTTCCGCCCTAAACTGTTTTTAAAACATTTAGAAATTATCAACAAATTTAAACTCATGCTGTTATATTAAACTCACACCTCAATTAAGTCTACACAACTAACATCACACAGATAATTTCTTTTTCAAACGTATTTAACCATATTAAGTATATTATAAAAGCCATTATAAAAATTAATTTATTGACAACCATATCTCAGTTTACCTGTAATATAACCTGTGTACTATGACTGTGTATTCAGATATAATACCCACACATCTTTTTAAACATGGCTATGGTATTATTTTTGTATAAAGTAAATAGTTCTGTGGTTTTTTATTAACAATTGATTTTTGAGGTACATGTAATCAAGACAAAGTACAATATAAGGATATATATATACATCTCTGTCAAGACAAACTTCTTCAAAATATGTCATAAACACGAAAAGAAAAATTTGTAAATACTTTTTTCCTTTTCTGTTTTGTCTTGGGAAACAGGGTTGATGTGGATGTTTTACAATAATTTCCGTTTGGCATACACTTATTTACACATTTTTCATTATTGATCATCCTTTGAAAAAATACACATTATCCATTCGCACACTTTGATTCAAGTTTTTTTTCTAAACTCCAAATGCTTTTAAATGCAAATATTTATTGAATTTTGTTAACTTATTCTAATATTGTTTTTCATTTACAGGTGCATAGTATCACTGCAAGATCTCTGGGTAAAGACAAAGTTGAAAAGATAAGAACTATGGCAAGAACTGGAAATCAACCATCTCCATTGGCTGTTGAATCATCCAATCAAAACACATCTGGGAGGAGTCAGAAAATTCAAGCATCCCCATTAGCTGCTGATACATCCAATCAGAGTTCAAGTGGGAAAAGTCAAATAACTGTGAAACTGACACCTGTTAATCAGACAAAAATAATTGAACCACATCCTACTCAGATATTCCCAAAGAATAAAGGAGAGTTTTTCCCTTCTGATCATCAAATCAAAAGTGACTTTACAAAGACCTCATTAGAATCTCAGCCAATTAAAAAGACTGTTACAAGTACAAAAACATCCCATGCTCCATCTCCACCAACTCAGTCTAATAGTGCCACACCTTCTAGCACTCCTTCTCATAGTACAAACAATAGTCCTCAAACTGGAAACAAGAAAAGTGGTGCTAGAATACGAGCAGGATGTATTAATGCTAGAGCTAAATTCTGGGAAAAGAAAATCCAAGGTGATTCACCATCAGCAGAAGAGGAATTCCCATCCATGGTTGAGCATGTTCAGGATTGAAAATTTTTACGCAAAGGTAAAGAGATAGTCATAAATTTCTTTTAGAAATTAAAATTTTCGAAGTGTTTTGTACTTAGCAGGAAGAGTTGTTTATTATTTCATACAGACTTCATAGAAAATTAAATGGAATATTCTTGCAAGTTCAATTATTTTTTTTTTTTGGAGAAACTTCCATAAGAATGGGAGATGTTGTAGGATTATCCATACTTGTAATTAAACATTTTCAGTTGCACACAGAACATTGCAGTGTCAATTATCTGAAAATACTGACAACACACACACACACACACATTGAAAATTCTGATAGTCATAAATAAAGGTTCAAGCATACATTCTGAATTATCAATAATATTAAATCTTTAAACAGAGAAACTGCTTGTGTATGGATGAATTAGTAAAATTTTAATATCAGAAGGTAACATTCTGACATGATTTTTATTCAGTTTAATTTGGAAATCTTTTACCTGGTAATTTTAAATTCACATCCGTTTGTTTCAACTTTGGATTTTTATTTGCAATCTAAAATTATTTTCTCCAATTTTCTATCTATATCTTTTCTGTTTAATAACAGTCATTACTTATTTATAATTTGACATTTTTTTCCATTTCAGTATAGTCCAGTCTTCCCATTAGCAATAAGAAGTAATTTCTACAAGGCCACAAAGCTGCCACTGAAATAAAAACTGCCACTTTCATTGTAAAAGTCTGTCATATCATAAACATGAATGTCTGTAACTGTTCATATAACATATCTATTTGAGATTTTTCTGAAATCCCCCAGTTTACCCTCAGATTAAAAAGTTGAGGAGAAAGATGGGGATATGCTCAATTTAAGATGTTAGTTGAAACCAACAAAATGTAATGTAACTTCTGAGGAGAGATACTCAAGAAATGATCAATCAAATTAATTGTTGTATTTCAAAATTTTGAAAAAAGAAATTTGATTGGACAGTGCTTGAGCTTGGGTAGAATTGCAGCTCAGAAAATGTAATTAACCTCCTCTTCAAAGTCCTCTTTGAAGTTGTAAAACATTTCAGCAGAGACATGACAGCTCAGACAAAGTATTTTCAAATCAAATTTCTGTAATTGTTAAAACATTTTTTTTTATTGGATGATGGTTGAGCCAAAGAAAAGATCAGCTCATAACTTCTATAGCCTTTAGTCTGGTCTTCTATAAGGCTATGACTATTTTTGCATTTAGGCTTTAAGCATTCTTTGTAGATTGTAATCATTCCCTAAAGCTTCTTATAATTTTATTTTAAAAAATACCAAATTTGCTAAGTAATACTTATTAAAGACTTTTACGAAATTGTAATAAAACAAAGTATTCTGAGATTTTTTATTTCTCATTTTATTAAAATAATAAATCTTAAACTTTTGCTATAAAGTGATCACAGTAACAAAATACTAATTGTACCTTAACAATATGTCTATACATATTGTTTTTTTTTTAAGGTCAAGGTTATTTTAACCAGGACATGTATTCTGGGTAATGGTAAGATAAGCAGGAGATTGACTACCAGGATTAATTGTGGAGATTGCAAAATTAGTGTAGTAACCATAGTAACCATTATACAGTTGAAATGTGGTCACTATCACAGTAAAAGTTTGGTTGTTTTTTTAAGGTATATTTATAATTTTTAAATTGGTTTCTCAAATTTTGATAACTCAATATTCAGAACTAATATTTTGGACCCAAATAATAATGAAAATAGGGAAATTACCAACCAAAACTCAAATCAACAATGTACATGGAAATGTTATCTGGAACACTTGGGAAAACATTATCGGAAACACATGGGAAAACGTTATCGGGAACACAACTACATGAATATATACATCATTACATATTGTGCACTTCCAGTTCAGACCTGAAAATTAAAACTTTCTCATTGAACTGTTTTCTTTGGTTGCTACCAGTTTGAAGTTCAAATGTATAAGACGTATGGTACATAATTATGAAGGGGGTTCCGAACACCTAAGGGAAATAACTCTGTAAGATCATCTAAACGTTTTAATCAAGTATCATTTTATATTAAAATTAATGCATTTGAGTGATCAAAACTGTTGATGATGAAATTACTATATATCTATTGAAATAATTCCAGAGAAATGTGGTGAAATTTTCATGTTTTCCTTCTTTCATCAAAGTAAATGTCTGAACAAAATATGAAGAAAATTAAATGAGTGGAATTTATTTTTGTGATGGTGTTGGGTGCCCCCTTAATTATTTTCTAAATAATTATCTGATTATTTGTCAACAATTTCAGTGATTTATTCAGTACCTCAATTTGTATTTTTCAAATGCATTTAGTTTTAAAATAAATTGTAAATTCAGAAATAAATATTTAAAAATAGAAGATGCAGCAGAAATAAATATGATGTTGTTATAATCATGGGTAATAAAACTGAGCAATGATCACAATAATATGAATTTGCATTTTTATATCTGTTAACTTTATTTGCAAACAGGTTTTCTTAAAATCACATTAATTAATCTTGCTTGTTGGAGCAAAGTTTCCAGATTGCAATAATAAATTAATGCCATAATTTCTGAATTTACACTATTTAGAACATTTACCACAATCTGGTACAAGTTGTATTGCCTTGTGTTTTTAATTTCCAAAGAAAGTAAATCCATTCCTACAACAGTTATGAACTAATGTTTTTTTTAATAAGTATTGAATATTTTAAAATGTCATTTATATATTTATGCAGTGTGCAAGAAATTATCTATAGTAATTATTTTAGTAACTTTTGTAAATAGAATATTCAATGGCTGTCAGAGCCAAACCTGATATTAAATTAATAATAATGCAATATATCTATATGGGTAATATCTTCATTTGTTATATATCGGGCTTGGTGTGCTTCCTGACCATGAATTCTTTGGGTGCATTCAAATATCCTTCTATGACTACAGCCGCATTCGGATATCCAACTACGAATAGCTTTGGGTAACCTCAAGATTGAACGCCACTATAGGCAAAGCATTTGTCCATGTTTTTCCTTGGGTTACCGAATGTATCTTAAGAAGAATACCCATGAATCCATGGACAAATGCTTCGCCTATGGTGGCGTTCAACCTTAGAGTTACCCAAAGGTAACGGTAGGTGGATATCTGAATGCGGCCTATCTTTGGTTAACCCTAAGCATATGCAGAGCATTTGTACAAGGTTATCTTTAGGTAACCTAATGTATGTTAAGGAGGTAATCCAAAAACAGACTTTGGGCGCATTCAGATATCCACCTACCGTTACCTTTAGGTAACCCTTAAGTTGGACGCCACGATAGGCGAAGCATTCGTCCATAGATTCATGGGTAACCTCCTTAAGATACATTAGATTACCCAAGGAAAAACATTGGGCGCATTCGGATATATATAATTAATATAAATATAATTAATACACCACAAATATGTATTACTTTACAGTATATTTATTAGATACATTATGTGATTTTTTCTAAAGAATATTTTCACAAAAAGTTTTATTGTACAAAATTTCTCTAATTCAATCTTATAAGATACCTGCTGATATGGAAGGTAATTATGTGGAAGGGGAAATAATTTAGACTGAATTGTAAGAGAAACTAAAGGTATGAGTAACAATGACCTTTGTTGATCTGCATGTAGTAAGTTTTTATTGAGACATTGTCAAGAAGTGTATGTGAGACACTATCTCATGGTCAAGAATTACACATACATGAGCCATGAACTCACCTTGTTGTACTGTTGTGATCATTTTGATATTAATAATTCATTAAAACTTTCTGTATGGACACATATAGAATGTGCAATATTTTATTTAAATAAATAAAAGAAATTAAAATCCAGAAATATTTGTGTTTAGTTAATCATTAGCTAACAGAAGGATTTTATTCTGCTCATTGGAAGTCAAGATACACCCATTATGATTGCTATTAAATATTATGTATTTCTCATACTTAGACACTTATTAGAATTAGCAAAATCGGGATTTCTATCAGACCTACTCTGGTGGACTAAGGTATTATTGTTGTTGAGAACTGGACTTGAATGTGAAAATTTACAAAGTCGCCAAACAACAAAAATGAGGTCAAGAGCAAATGACATTTAGAAGAATAGTAGTACCCAGTACCCACCAAGATCATAAACTTAAGGTCAAATTGTTGTGTCTAGGTGCTACCGTTGTTGAGATATGGATTTGAATGTAGAAAAAATTTTAACATTTGGGTATTTTGGCTATCATTCAGCATTTAATCAGCGTGATAAAGAACTAGTCGGGAAGAGTGAGATTCCAGTGATTGATTTATTGTGATATATGTATCCCTGCTACAAAGTTTACCGTTTGAATGCTGATAAGTTTTTACAACAAAATGGTTAAATATTTTTTTTAAATTATTACCCTGATTGCTTAATGAAGAAATTTGTCTTAATCACATTTCAAGTGATCTAACATAAACACTTACTACTCTGTCTAAGAAGAAATTCTTGTCAACCATATATGGTGGGTTAGGTGTTACTGATGTTGGAAAAATTTTTTAACATCAAGGTATTTTGCCTATCATTCAACATTTAATTAGGGTGATTTATCTAGAGCTTGTCAGGAGTAGTGAAATTTGATTGATTGATTGTTGGTTTCTTGAACATCCAGCGGCAAATATTTCATGCATATTCAAGTTCAATAACTATCAAATTATCATAGAGGGGTGTGGTGGGACACAACACAGCAAAAGGCCTTTGACTGCTACTTGAAAATGGGAGTGATAGGAAAAAGACGAAAAATTCAGCTTTTTGTAGTGACATTAGCTTGCACTTTTCAAAATCTACAAAAGGGATCTTTTATTTGCATGGAGCCTCTGTTACGCATGAGTAATCCTAAGTTTTTTGCTAGCAGTTTCTACAGCCCCAACTTTATAGTAGTCTTAGCCACTTGATATTTGGAATGGAGTTGAGTAGTATATGCGAACAGATCAGTTAGTATTTCTCAGGAGGAGCAGGAAGTGATGTCGCCGAAAGTCACATGACATCACTGGATGCGCGCCATGCTTTCCTGCGCTGTATTATTTTTCAAGAATAGGTATGATCGTGGATTTTTGAGATCTCTCTGGTGTTTTGGGTGTGAGGGCGAAACCCTTGTACTAGGATTGGGGCAAAGCCCTTGTACTAGGAGTAGATTTTTGCGAGCGCGCCATTTTTTCCCGCGTTTTTGGTTTTTTCGTCTTATGGTATGGATTTTCAAGATCTCTCGGGTGTTATGGGGGTGATAGCAAAGCCAGTGTACTGAAAGAAGACTTGTGTGCATGCACGAGCGGAAGCGAGCTTTGTTTTGTCGTCTCGTTTTCCTGTTATGTGTCCAGTCGTCATTGGTCTTTGAACTTCTGGAATCCCAGACAGCATGCCTCCGTTGGGCCAACGTTGGGCGATGGTTGGTAGGTTGGCTATTGGTTGGTTTATTATGCCCACGTTGGCCCAACGTTGGCCCAACGTATCATTGCCAACGTTGACAACAAAAACATCTGCTGTAATAACCTCTGCGGGGCGACTTTTTTGTACACCTAGGTCGAGAATAGAATCCCTGTGATGTTTTTTCATTTGTAAAATATAGATGGAACTCTCATATCTATTCAACGTTGGGCCAACAATGGCCCAACGTTGGACAAAATCATTCCCACAATACTCAATATTCATGACAAAAGGAAAGTATTTGCTAATATGTGTTCATAATATGCCTAAATGTTACAAAATAAACATAAAATGAATTAAAAAAACATGGCCAAAACATGTTTCATTGATTAACGTTGGGCCAACGTTGGCCCAACATTTGGCCAATAGTATTTTATTTTTTTGTTTGTTTAATTTGTGTGTGTGTTTTTTTATTGCCAGCATTAAAATCCCTATCACATACATGTAATATGATATTAAAATGCTTGTCTAACTGATCTATTAATCGTGTAAAGATTGATAAATTTTTATTTATGTTGTATCTGTGTTGGGGCAACGTTGGTCAAACTAAAGTACATCATATACTTAAGCTTACATGGGTTTATTATATTTTTCTGTCACTTCTTTTCACATTAATATAACTACTTGTATAAGTTATTAATTTATTTGGAGTTGTAAGTCAATTTTGTTTGGTGTTGCATTGACCTAAC
>JAULBM010321393.1:0-13518 GCA_032357055.1 Geukensia granosissima | reverse complement strand
AAAATTTAAACAACGCACAAACAAATTTTTAAATGATGTTGAAGGAGTGTAACGTTTCTTTTTTTGACTAGTATATGTTGAAACAATGAAGATTGTTCTCAGATAATTTTGTTACAAAATATTATAAATAGTAATAGTAAATAATAAAGTATTATTATATAATAATTTTGTAAAAATATTATGTAATTGTAAAAAAGCAATTTTTACTTGTCAATTTGACAAGGGTTAATAGTTAAGTCCATAAAAATCTACTCTGACCAATTGTAGATTAATAGATATAGTGTTTTAAAGGAGATCGTGGATTCCAGGTCTTTGTTCCAATTGTTTTCGTTTTGTCTTTTTGGTTTGTTTCGGATTTGTCTTGTCTCTTTGGGCTATGCACTTTTGATCTCTCCCATGGTTATTCTACACTGGACTAGATTCAAATAAAACATTACATGTGTCAATATACATTTCAACAACCTAATTTACTTATAGGCACACTTAAGGTTTTTTCGGGCTAGTTAAAGTTACGTTTATGGACAAGGTAAGGGTGTGCACTCTTTTCCAAGATAATGGTTTGTGTCACCAATCAAAAGAGATAGAAACTTTTGAGGACTAACAATCCACTAGTAAGCAGTCAGCAGACATAATTTACCAATTCATCAGAGTTTTTGAGCTACTTCAGTACAGGAAGAGACCTGTATAATACAATATTGAATTGAACAAAAATGTATAGGATGCATGGGGACCAACTGTGTACTCCTTCTCCGATTTATTCCTTTTCGTATGAAGCTGACTTCATACAGAGCCTTCTACAGAGAAAAGAGAAAAAGTCGGCTCAATCTTTTGGTTTATCGTTCCGCTATATAGATGATGTCCTTTCTCTAAATAACTCTAAATTTGGTGATTATGTTGACCTCATCTATACCAATGAACTTGAAATCAAAGATACTACAGAAACAGAAAGGTCTCCTTCTTACCTAGACTTACACCTAGAAATTGACAGTGGGCGGGTTAAGAACAAAACTTTACGACAAGATAGATGACTTTGATTTTCCGACTGTAAACTTTCCGTTCATGTCTAGCAACATTCCAGCCGCATCGGCATACGAAGTGTATATCTCTCAATTGATACGCTACTCCAGGGCTTGTGCTTCCTATCAGGATTATATTGATAGAGGGTTGCAGCTGACTAGAAAGCTACTGAGCCAACGGTTTCTCAGGGAAAGATTAGAGTCATCACTCCGGAAGTTTTTCGGTCGCCATCGTGATTTGGTTGCCCGGTACGAAAAATCCATTTCACAGATGACAATAGATATTGTCATGAATACAAATCCGTTCCTATACCGGTTGTGAACAACATCGATTGTGACTATACACCGGATTTGACTACTGAGTAACACGACGGGTGCCACTAGTGAAGCAGGAGTTTGCTTACCCTTCCGGAGCACCTGAACTCACCCTGGTTTTTGTAGTTTGTGTTACTCTAGCTTTAGTTTTCAGTATAGTGTTGTGTGTTCTATTTTTGTCTTTCGTTTCATTTTGTTGGCCATAGTCTTGTCTTTCTTTCGACTTAACGATTTCTGTCTGCCCCTTTGGTATCTTCTTTTAAATAAATTAGAAAGCAACATGCTAATACCTTAACTTATTCCATTGGATTTTCTTAGTTACATCATTCGATCAAGAGATATTCTTACTTGTACAAAAAAATTAAAAAACTTCATTTAAATTTGGAATTCTTTAAATATTTTCAAAGATTGAATAATGTATAAACATTGCGTTATCAAAATTATCTTGTATCGTGTCCAGTGTGGTAATACGATATTAAAAATTAGTTCAACATTAAAAACATATTTTGCGACTTTCTGTGGTAGCTCTTTTATGAACATTAGTCAAAAGGCAACCTGGCATTCGGAGCAATGAAAAACTAGCTACAAGGATGACATCACTAGATTGTTGATTCTTACACTTTTATTTTTTTTTTTTTATATTTCTCTTTGACGTTACTACATGTCGTTCATTTTTGTATTTTTAAACCTTTAACTGAATTGATAAAACAAATAAAAGCAAAATTTAATTGTTATTCAATCATTCACAATGAAAATTAATAACCCAATATTGTGCATGTGCATCATCTGGCTTCAAACAACGACGATTAAAAATATAATCTTATAATTGTTATTTTTCGTCATGCAATCAGAAAAAGGGAGGTTTCTGAAGCCACATTTGACGTTGCATTGTGGATACTCTGTATTGTAACCGACGGTAAAGACATCATGAAAGCTTTATCATATCTATAAAATTAACACGGATTTCATCCACATAACAGCCCTTAACCTTCCATAGTAAATCCACCAAAAAATATATATTAAATTATAAACCTGCATCAAAACACTAACAATTTTAAATTGCATCTTTCTTCAAAATTTAAACGTTTGTCAACGTTCCTACCATAAATAAATTCAAATGAAACAATAAAATTAATAACTTTAAGCTTCACCATCGAAGCCTCATAAATGTCAGAGGAATCAGCAACAGTGTTGAATTGCGTGTGTAATACGTCACAGCATTCTGACGTATTTTATATTGCAGCCACAGTCACTATGGCTATTGCTGGTTAACCAATATTACAAGGTCTATTGTTTACATTCCATTTTTAGATTCATTCATTAATTTTATGCAAGCAGTAAAAATCCATTAACTAAAATCCTATGTTGCAGACGGATTCATGTTATTTGCAATCCATTTGCACTTTTCTTAATTACAATTTTACCAGGAGCCTTGTTCTATGTCTTATGCATAGAGTTGTAAATATAAGTAAAATTTCATCAAGTGACAATGCCTCATTAGCCTTTTTACAAAAAGTGTGCATTATAAATATCATAATTGACCCTAAACATTTTTTTTCAAAGCAAAAGGTCATTATATATTGTATTCTTCTATTATTGCATCGTTTATTTTGTTAAATACAATAGAAGTATAAACAGAGCAAAGAAGGCTATATATAAGCAAGCAATAGCCCATAGTAATTTAGTGACGTCACATAACTTTTTAAGTCTTTGCAACAATTGTATGTAAACATAACTGTAAATATAATTTGCTTAAAGCACATACATGTATCAAAAATAATGAACGCTAACATATTTTCAAAAAATGCTAATAGAGGTGCTTACCTTCATACAACTTTAAAGTAGTAAACAGAAACTCTCCGTTTACATGGACAGGCTTCTATTGATGTATTGATCCAACACCCACGCTTTCCCATCATCAACTGACGAAGAAAACTAGATTTATTTTCCTTTTTTATCAATAACATACTATGTACAATATTCAAATCAGCGAGTGAGATTTTACAATTCCCAGGTTTTTCCATACCGCCTGAATGAAGCTTCAATATCCGATAACTAACCTACTAGATCTTCCTTTATTGAACTTTTCAATTATTGTATTCGTCTATGACTAAATCTTTTGCTTGAATGTTGTATTACGATTCTCTTGCATTCTATTTTTACACTTGATTTCTATTTTAAGGAGATAAGTCATCATTTTGTTTCTATAATTAGTTCACGTAATCACGAAAATATGTTCAGCTAACGAAACACTTGTTCACTTGTTTTTTTCATCGTGTAACGATGATATGTCCTTATATGATTTGCAACCTAACCTCTTAGACATAATCGAAGAAATGTAAAGTTTCCCTTTTATCACTGCGAACATTTCTCTGTTGCTGTATCAGCCAGAATCAACCTGTCATTATATGATATTTAAATTCTGCATAAATATATATGCCCAGTAAAACGCTTCGTTAAAATTAATATTGCTTTATTTTTCTTTCATGTCGCTTCTACTGTTGGTTTATTGTTTGGATGTTTACCGCTCTGCCAAGCTTTTATCACATACTTTTAAAAAATCAATGTCGCAATATATTTTTTATACCTCTCAAACGATTCATCGAAATTAAAATGTGTTGAATAATAAAATGCTTGTTTTTTTTTTAAATTCAAATTCAACAGATGTATTTCCTGAAAAATAATTGGTTCAATTGTCAATGAGATCTACGAGTGGCATTTAGCAATGAAAAAGATTCTCGTCGTTAAGCAATCCGTAAAATGTCCCACTTCACAAAATTTGAATCTATTCAGATACCAATTACATCTTAAGTGAACGAGCATAAATCTTTAATAGACGGTAAAGATTTTTTTCTCAGACCATTTTTTTAGTGTTTCGCAGCGATTAGTCGCTAAATTTTATTAACTTACCATTTGGCTTTATAGAGGAAACTGGCTTCAGAATAATTTTTTTATAACTTTTTTTTTGGGGGGGATCAAAATATTTTTGTGAAAAAAACATGTTTATATGAGCGCTCAATCCTCCCCTTACCCGAATAGGTAATGTGACAATACTATAAAACAGTTTTCAAAAGTCATTTTATTCAGATTTGCTTAATCCAACGTAGACACGACAAGGAGTGGGATTCCAACCTTGTTCTGTGAGTGCCTTTAATCAACCATCTCCTACGTTTCTTACGGAGATGGTATATAGTTTCACTCACTTTAACTCCATATCTTTGTCTTTTTTGTTTATACCGTCTTACAATATTGATGTTGATACAGAATAAAAAGAAATGAAATAATAGATAACACTACAAATAACAAGATGTACGAATCTGTTAAAACTCTATTAGTATATTTAAAATAATACTACTGCTACCTGAATATTATCAAAAACGTACATATAAAAAACATTAAACACTAAGACAAACTATAACCACAATTCCTTACTTGGGACAGGCACACGAGACGTGTTGGGGTTAATCTAGTTTAGTGGGTCCCATCCCGCCCTCAACGAGTGGTCAAAGGAAAAAATTTGAAGAAAACAAAAGAAGTAACCAACGAACTATAAAAATCGAACAGAACGTAACCCTATCCGACTAGAGAGTACCTGAATTACAATAAATATACTAAACAAAAGCAGGTGCAAAAAGAAGATACCTCTCAAATGAATGCTCGCAGTTACTGAAAGCAAGCTTAGGGTTAGATTTCTGATGATAAGACATCAAGGCTCTATATACGAGATAGAGCTTTTTCCAGATGCATTGTACCGACTGAATACACAGCTAAATTTAACTTGTTGCCAAACCTCTAAGACAACGTTCGCAACATGTCGTAAAGATATTGCATGGTCATATTTTTGTCTTTTATATATTTTGTGACGACATCCCCCCTAATAGGTTTAGATAAATGTACCAAGAAACTGGTAATGGTCATATTTAAAATATTATTTATGATCTTTGAATATTGTGTTCTTTAGCATCAACATTGACTCTGCCCTATATGACGTTGGGCGAGGGTTGTGCACACACAAATATGATTAACCCAGCTTCATACCTAATGTGCCTGTACCGACACAGGAACCTGTAGCCAAGTGAGTGACGTTGCTTTTAAGATTGACATTGTATACATAATTGCCCGATTTGAATGTCATTGCATTTTATGAAAAATTAAGGCAACATGGAGATATTTGACGCCGTTGATCTGAGACTGAGCTGCATGTAAATTTAGATATAATCCCTGTGGTAATTCTTTTTCTGGAGACATAAAGATCGTCGATGATCCTTTCTGGAAAATTTATTGGCAAAATTTTCGTTAAGTTATACACGATGTTCTTTTTCCGTAAAAAAAACGGTTTAAACAAGACAAGTCCGATAAAAATCTCTTGGTGCTTTCTCAAATACACAAAACTATTTTAGATATTCGTATATCTCACCTTGAAAATAATTACAATTAAACTGAAAACAAATATCAAGTACTCAAATTCAAAGTAAACTTCAAAATTTGGAACCTGATCGTAATTTTACCGGCAGACAAAGCAACAAAGCAGCCAACAATGTGGTGTTAGTTTGAAGTAAATACTACAGCGGAGTACTTGCAATTCTACTTTTCAAGCCATGCCCTAGATTGAAAGTCGATAAGTTGACAGTCAAATTACCGAATTAGAAGAAATTGAGGCCCCTGCTGAACATTTAAATACATAAAGTACACAAGAAACCTGTGAAATACTGTATTATCTAAGCGTCTAGTAAGTGTACTACAACTCAAATTGCTGTCTTTTGATTAGTGCTCATACCACCATAAAAAACTAACAAATAAATACTGCAATAAATCGTATGAATGTAATGGAATTAACTATTTTTTGAGTGTGCAAAATTCTCGTGATGTTTTAGACAAACTACGTCCCTTTTATAAACCATTTGAAACTGTTGACACTTACGATTTTCCAACCCTTAATTCTACACTTCTCAATAATTTTATTAAACAGAAACTTTCATACTTTATTGAGTGGGCATTTGATAAAATACAAAATTACCAATGTTGAATAAAAATTTTATTTAATAAATCAAAAATATATTAGCAGTAACAGTGATCGAGCTTTATTTCGGATTATAAAGGTCACTACAAAAGTTACACTTATTGGACTTGTGGGGAGATTATAAATAAAATTAATTTTGTTCCTGATAATATTACATCAGGTTTGGCGATAAAAGTTATCGACAGTTTGTAGGAATTTCTATGGGAAACAAATGTACCATTATAATTGCAGACTTATTCCTTTACTGTGATGAATCCGGGTTTATGGTCAAACTCCACAAAGATCCTGCTTAATCTGATTTAATATATATAAAATTAAGTAAACTTTTCGCTATCTTGACGATATCTTTGCAGTTAATAACCTGACTTCTCCAAATACGTAGCTACAACTTACCCTAGAGAACATTCTTTGGATGAAGCTAATCAGCACAGCAGCAGTTTTCTGTTTTGTTTTTTTCTATTCTTTTCTGGATTTGAATGTTTCTTCTTCTGAAGGTAAAATAAAAACTAAAATGTACGATAAGACAGATGATTTCTTATCCCCTACTGTATTTTTTTCCTAACGGAGACGTCCCTTGGTTACTCCATACGATGTATATATTTCTCAACATTTTTTTTTAAATTTTAATGAACGTTGTCATTGAATTACCAGCAAATTTTATATAAAAATATTTAATATCATAAATATATAAGGATATATTTTAAGAGATTTTGTTTAACCTGCAGAAAATAATCAAAGACGGAATATCACACCCAAACTACTATGAAAATGTTGTAAATAAAGCTCCTAAATTTAAACTATTTATGAAATTTATAGTAAATTCAGATTGACGTGATGTCATAGCTTAAGAGAACGTTGTTTGTTCTCAACTGTGTTTAGATTTTGAATTATCTGTCAGATACAGTGAGTACTTTTTCGAAGTAATGCATCTTGATCTATTGTTTTATTTGTTATTGTCTTCATACTCTGTACTGACTTTATCTGTTTTTATGTTCTTTTGTCACATAATTGGCCCAGGTAAGGGGGTGAGTACTCACAAACATGTTAAACCCCAAAACATATTTTATGTCCCTGTCTCATTCCAGGAACCTGTTATTTAGTAGATGTCTTTGTTTGTTATGTTTAAGTGTTACTTGTTTTACATTGTTTACTTATTTGGCCGTTAATTGTTTCACTTGAATTTTATCACATTTTCTTTTTGGGACCTTTTACCGCTTGCCCTAGGGTGTGGGCATGTGTCCATTGCCGAAGTCCTTAGGGCAACCTGTAGAAGTTTGTTATTTACACGTTTTGCCTCATAAACAATCTTCCACCTTTTCTTTTATCTATATTCATCAACTATCATTCTTTTCGAATAATGCATTAATAGTTTTGAACAGAGTTCTAAATTATCTAGTCATGATACCTTTAAACTAAACATTTGAGTCATTAATAGTTAGGTTATCCATATTTTAAAAAGGGAGTTCAAAGGCGCACACAAGTCCGTGAGCCAAAACCCATAAACTGAAAGTTCTATTTCAAGATCGTTATTGATTCTGTCGAGGATTATGCCAGACAGTGGGCTAAGCGCGAAAGAGATACCCTTTGCGAATGAGTTCATTTCTACAAATACGAATTCACAAGTAAAAAATATCCATAAATACATACGCGAAATCGATCTAGTACAAATAATTTGTCGTCCCTTTTGATAAAGCCCATAACAACATTGTTAAGTTTGTGAATGACACTACATACTGCTTGATAACGGAACTAGGTATTGACACATCATTTGGCAACCAAACATATACCCCGACGGCACTCTTCTTTTGGAATTTCAACTTAGAAGGAAGAATTTGATCTTCCTTCACTATACTGGAGGGGCCTGGGTGGCCGAATGGTCTAGGTAGTTGATTTAAACTTACCTGTACCGATCACTGTAACCTTTCAGCTTTACTGCGTGAGTTCTAACCTGACTTTGTACCATACAAAAAACGCGTTGAGTTTAACTCTCAGCGCGCGTGATAAGGTGTGTCAGTTACCTGTCCAAGGTCGTTGGTTCTCTCCAGTAAAACTGACCGCAACGATGTAATTGAAATATTGTTGAAAGTGGCGTTCAATCCCAATCAAAACAAACAAACAAAAACTTTACTGGATTTCAAAGCCTCATAAGTGTCCTTACAAGCAAGTAACATTGCAGGTTCTGCCAAATGCTCCACAAAACCTCTTTCCAAGTTATTGACAGTTATTCTATCAGCAATGAAATACGAGCTTCAGAGTTACCGTTCCAGGTGGCTTGAATCAATTGTGAATTCTAAAAAAATTCCAAAGATCTTTTAGAATGTCTCAAATCAGATTCCTTTTCCTCTTGTAATAGCATCAAACCATTAAATTTTTCCACCCTGTATACTACTAATACACATTCTAAATTCAAAAAAAAAAATTAGATTTTAGTTTACATCTGTTTTATTTAAAAAGGGGGCAAACGCAGATACAAATATTTTGTTCTAGAGAGGGACAAACCTTATTTCATAATTTACCACCCCGATTTTAACAAAAGTGCTATGAAGAAGACATTTGCAGAATGCTCAATTTCTTGATTGACAAAATTGTTGTAATGTTTGGCGGACATGTGTTTCAACAGATTGTTGGCATTCCAAAAAGGACCAACTGTGCACCCCTTTCCGCCGATGTATTCCTTTATTCGCTTGAAGCTGACGTCATATAGAGCCAACTGCAGAGAATAGAGAAAAAGTTGGCTCAATCATTATGTTTCGCGTTCCGCCATATAGATGATTTTAATTCACTGAATTACTCTTAATTTGGTGACTTTGTAACCGCATATATCCCATTGAACTGGAAATCAATGATACTGCAGAAAAATAAAGGTCTGCTACTTAGACTTACATCTAGAAATTGACAGTTAGGGTGATTTAAGAACAACCTTAACGAGAAGAGTGACTTTGATTTTCCGAATGTTAACTTTCCGTTCATGTTTAGCAACATTCAAGCCGCACCAGCATCTGGAGTGTATACCTCATTTGATACGCTTCTCCATGGCTTGTGCTACCTATCTGTAGTCAGTTTCACAAAATGTCGTGTAATTTCTGTCGTAAATAATGACGTTACAATGAGTTTTCCTTGAAGTTTCTACACTGAGGATAAATCTAAGACTAAGGAAAATCGTTTTCAAGATTTTATTGATAGAGGGATGCAGCTGAAAAGAAAGCTTCGGAGCCGGGGGTTTCTCGCGGAAAGATGAGGGTCATCACTCGGGAAATTTTTCGGTCGCCATCATGATTTGGTTGATCGTACGAAATATCCATATCACAAATGACAATGGATATCTTCCCGGGATATCTTCCCACTGTCGCGACTACAAATCCGTTTTTATACCGGTTGTGACTTATATCAATTGTTACTATACACCGGCTTTAACACGACGGGTGAAACTAGTGGAGCAGGAGTTGACTACCCTTCTGGAGCACTTGAACTCAGCCTGGTTTTTTTTTTTTTTTTTTTTTTTTTTGCAGCTTTAGTTTTCAGTGTAGTGTTGTGTGTTTTATGTTTGTCTTTCGTTTACTTTCTGTTGGTCATGGTGTTTTCTGTCTTCCGACTTAACGATTTCTGTCTGCACCGTTGGTATCTTCGAATTTCTTAAAAATATAATTGTCATTGTCAATTTTGGTACAGTTAGATAATTCAATGTATAATTTGCAACCCAAGTGGTTATTCTAAGATTCTTGACGTTGTATCTGAAGTTAAAGATAAAAATCCCTGACCTAGATTTTGACTTCAAAAATAAAATTATGATTTTGCCATCAAATGGAAACATTCCAGCGCCATGGTAATGCCTTCCTTCATCTCAAGTTAAAATAGTTTGTAAAATGGCAGTTTTAGCAGTTCAGATTATTTTCTCTCTTTTTTGCCCTAAAAACAGTTTAAATGCTATTTAATGCTATTTAATGTTTTGTCTGCTTTAAATTAACTGCAGTCAGTAACTTGTAAAATTTACTTAAACAAATGAAATGATTTAAAACAACTTTCTTTCATATCTACCCTAATCTGTGTATATTTAATATTTATGAAATAATTAAGTACTAGTATATATATATATAGATATGATAGCGAATTTCTTGTTTTATGAATATTTTGTAATGCAAAACTTTCTTTCTTTAAACTCAAATCTCCACCGACAAGAGCAAATCAAAAAGGCTGAGAAAAATGCACAACGTATCATAGAGCAAGATAAGTTCACGTCTCCATTAAAAATTGCAATTCGTCAATCTAATCCCATCCAAATACAGAAAAGGACAATTGCAACTATCATTATTTGCTTTATTCAGAGTTATGGAACCTGTAGTCCAGTGTTTAATTAGTTATTTATTGTTTTATGGTCACCATTTTTGCATTAGATTAGGTCGATTGTCGTGTTTTTTGTATAGATTCACATTTTGTATTTCGGAGCCTTTTACAGCTTCCGTTATGGTATGGACCTGTAGGAGTTTAAATTCTACTATCATTTGGTGGGTGGCTGTCTCATGGACAATCAGGCCACATCTCCTATTTTTAAATTAGTTCTTTGGGTTAGTGTTTCCCTAATGATTTAGCTTCTATATATAGGAAATCAAAACAGAAAAATTACTTCAGTTTTGAATTTGCCTTAAATAATCATATACACGAAATGTTAGTAGCACAATAAGTACTGTCAAACGCACGTTTATATGACATCACGGGTAATCACTTGAACAATAACGGATATTTTTGGTGTTTCTCGTGTATTAAGAAAGTTAACCTGAAAAAAAAACACCTGAATTTAACTCTGATTTATTTCGTGGGCTCTACATTGAACATGCAAAACTTTCGTTTTCCAGTATTGTCTCATCTTTTTTTTGTTCTCGAGATTTCAAAGTCTGTCGGCTTTTCCTATTCATTTTTCTATCGAATTTCGGTTATGAAGTGCTGGGTCGACTTAATTTGTGTTGTCGTTTTCGGATCGTGCATCAACTATGGCGAATCTGTTCGTCCCACTGCGTCTTCAAATTCTCTTTACAGTGTGATCTTGATTCTACATTCTCTGTTTGTCTAACTCATGCCCGCTTCCCATGATATGTTCTTAGTGGATTCCTCAGATAGTTATCAGTTTCTTGGTTCGCTTTCTTGTGCTTGTTGGTCTCTTCTCTCTTGTTCACTTTTTTCACTTAACCCTCTGAGTGTCCTTCTTGCTGATTACCTGTCTGCATTTCTTCTTACCTCCAATGTGTCCCTTTGCGGATTTCTGGGTAACTCTTCAGTTCCTTGTAGAGTTCACCTACTGCCCGTTTATCTCTATTTGAATGCATATTCCTACCCTGCATCCTCTCTCTTTTGCCGTCCGTCACCTCGGTTTTGAAGGAAGGTTCTGTAAAATATGTGGTAAATTTCATGAGAGACAAATCTGTCTGGTAATGAATTTAAATGTTACGCAAATACCATAAGGTCTCACTATACAATTTACAAGGAATGACCTCTCAACCATTTAGTTCCATCGAATTAATAAAATGCTTCTGCACGGTTTTGTGCAATTAGAAAGAAAAGTATGTACCTGTTTAAGTACAATAAATATGTCATTTTAACAAGTAGAGCAATTCATGTGGAAAAAGTCAACGGACATGCCTATTTTGCAGCTGATTCTAAAAATTGTGTTTACTTACATTCCAACAAGGTCTTTCATATGTGCATCCGGAGTTACAACTCAAACATTCCTCTCTCAATATCGACTAATGAAAAACGTCGAACTGTACATTGACACAAGAAATACACTCATGTACTTCAATTCGAGACTTACAGGTCATCCTCCACAGACGATAAAACCCGTAATGAACCGGACGCGCGTTTCTTCCACATGCACAGTACTTGTCCTTTAAACTACTTCAGTATTGGGTCTTTCCCAAACTCTCGTCATCGAAATGTCGTCGCTCCGGGAAGTCAGTTTGGGTTTTCAAATTAGCGAAACTGTCTTCGTCCCTGGATTTGCGTTCAGAATCCTGTCACCGATATACTTTTGGTCTTTTCTCCTAATAAATACAAAAAACACTAATGAAACCGAATGGTTTGGGTAAGCATTCCCTTCCCAATCGGAATTCATGATGATTTGACGTTTTTTGTCTTGCTAAAACCCCTATGTAAATTGTTTATCCAATCGAGTGAACTCAGTCTATCCGCAGTTTGCTCTAATTGTTATGATATTATGTCAACAAAATAGATACCCATTGGTCAAACATTGGTCCGACGCTTTTTCTATATGCGTCCGGGTGGATGATCGGAAACTTTTTCGTACAATTAACCAAACCTTCAGGACAATACACATGTGCTGAAAAAGGCGGGAAAACGTTTGCTCTTTTACGTGAATGCCAACTTCCCTTAAAATTTAGTTGAAATAAGTAATACAACAAACAGTTAGATTGAACACTTTTTACACAACTTGACATCGTATGTTATGACAAATGCAATCGAATTCCTTTGTGAAAAAATCTATGTTCAATTTGGTTACACCTTCCCATATGCACAAAATGTTTTCTCTATTTATCAAAGTTAATGAAAATTTCAAAAGTACCAATCGTTACTTGGTTGATCAATTTGATATCTATAGATTAGGATGGCGCATCAAATTTTAGTAATTTTTGGCTTTTGCGAATAAGTTTTAGACTAAACTCATTTGCAAACTTTATCGATTTGTTGTCGGAGAATTAAGATTTGACCCGACGGGTGTTATTGGTGGAGCAGTAGGCAGGAGCAGATAGCCTTTCAAGAGCACCCAAGCGTGCCCTTAATTTCTACGAGATTCGAGTTGTCCTATCTTTTGACCTTAATTTCTCTGCGATTCGAGTTGCCCTATCTTTAGATTTCTGTGTAGTGTTTTGTTTCCTAATGTTTATCTTTTGTTTCTCTTGTCAGTTTTCTGTGTTACGATATTCGTTTATCCTTGAGTTACTTCGAACACTTTTATGACACTTCCGTTGAAACACAAAGCCAACATTAACAAAAAAACCCTATTATTGTCATAACAATGGTTAATTTAGATATGGACCCTGTGGCCATATTGTTACCGGAGACCTTAACATCGTTGAGGACAGAGAGGTTATAAACTTTTTGCGAAAGGGGCCTAAATATCGCCCCTCTTCAAAAATTGACTGGAATGAGTGTCGCCAA
>JAULBM010321382.1:0-13518 GCA_032357055.1 Geukensia granosissima | reverse complement strand
GAACACACAACACTACACTGAAAACTAAAGCTGGAGTAACATGAACCCTACAAAAACCAGGGTGAGTTCAGGTGCTCATTCTTTTAAATGTCATTTATATAAAATTATGTATATTTGTAATATGGTAGTGCATGGGGGATTGTGAAAAGAAAGGTTTCGCAGTCCGTGTGATTAGCTGCATATGGAAAACGACAGGATCACCAGCAGGACAGTTCTGTAAACATCTACCTCAACCGAAGTCACGAAAAACTTGTCAAATGCCTAAATGTAAACCTAGTAAGTAGATTGTTATAAATAGTTTAAGCTTGGTTACGTCTTATGGAGAAAATGTACTAATTTATTCTTCATCGGCTTTTAAGGTAACAAGATGACAAGTGTAAGTAGAGCAGGAACCTTTTACCATCCCGTAGTGATTTTTCAGTCCTTGATGTTTAAATCCCTTGTGCTTTGTTCAATCAGTCGTTTTCTGTATAGAATTTAGCGTTCTATTGTTTGTATTTTTTACTGTTTTTTGACCCGCGGTTACCTATTCGATGTCATTTGATATCGCTCAACATATTAATGCCAACTGTTACGGTTGATTGATTGTTGTTGGCTGCTTAACATCAAGAAGGAAATATATCAAACATATTCAGGACGGGAACAAGTAAACAATTTTGCCGAAAAGTGTGGGTGGGGGACACGTATGGGTGATGGCTTTTGGTTGTCTTTTCACAGACAAAAAGGATATTATGTGGATTTTGGGCAAGCATTTTCGTCAACTAAGCCTTACAATTCCTCTCGAGCTCCACTTATGTGACTCCGTGTGCGCCTGTTTTTTTATAGTGGTTCGTTTTATATCTTTGTTGAATGAGATCGCTTTAATAATTCTAAGCAAACTTAAGATTTTCATATTTCATATTTTTCTTTGTAAAATCAATCTACAATAGTTTTAGAAAGACTTTTATGGAAACAATTTGAAGAAAGGGTTTCATAAGAACAAAACCACAATAACACTACATTTATCACATAAAGATGAAAAAAAAATTGTGTCTTTATATTGCAAATCACGGAAATGGTATGTAATTATAGAAAAATATGACAAATAATTATAAATTTAAACATACATATAGTATTTGTGTCAGTACTTTCATAGTTTTCGTTTAAATGTTTATCAGTCGATTCACATTCTTTGTTTAAGTTAAAATCTCATCGTTTAGCACAATGTAAACATGACATGCACAATCCAGACAATAACGTATTACATTAAGTTATATTGAAATCCACGTTTTGTGCAAGTGTCATATTGTAATTAGCAAAACATACAGTTCTAAGTGAGGATCTATGAAACGATATATAGACAGGACAAAGCAATTATTTGTTTTCCTTACATTATCATGACATTTTTTACATGGTCGGGTGTTCTTTCCGGGTACTCCGGCTTCCTCACAAGTAAAACTGACCGCCGCGATATGACTGAAATATTGTTGAAAGTGGCGTTAAACCCCAATCAAACAATCAAACAAACATTTCTAACATAAAATTTGAAAGGGATAAAATTTATGATAGTTAAAGTAAAATGAAATAAATAATTGGTAAATCTATATCATTTATTAATCAAATCTTATATTCACATAATATACAAAACTCACATTTCTATCAACGGATAAATTATTGGTACACAAACATCTAACGTCAGTCATTGTAACATGCAAGACAAATAAGATTTAAATTAATCTTTCTAATCAACTTCATTCTTGAAGATATTGGAAAGTTTTTTTTAGTTTTTTTGGTCGGTGAAATACTCTAAGGGTTTTCTTTTGAATTAACAAAGTATAGGAAGTCAATACCATGAAGTTCCATTTCTTTTATACTAATGTTACTGGTTGTACTTTTTTGACAATCGCCATCAGTTTTTTCTTGTGATGTTGTTCCCAATTCGAGTTCTGGTACTTTTTCCGATGATTTCATTTGTCATGTGTACATCAGTTGATTGTTTATTTTGGTCATACACAATTTAGGCAGAATACTTAACATTTTTCTACGATATTGTGACAAGCAGAGAATCTAACGATTTCATCAACGTTATACGATATTGTGACGATGTTGTCTATATCGCAATAACAACAACTTATATACGTAACATAACGATGTCGACAAAAATTTACAATATCGTATTCTACATCGCGATATAGGATATGTCGCAGACATATACAGAGAACATTAAAATGTTAACAACGTTGTACGATGTTGTGACGATATTGTTTACATAACGATATCGGCAATGTTTACGACGTAAACAGAATATCCAGTGATGTCGACAGCGTACGTTGTGATTATATTGGTTACATCCCGATATCGGCGACGTAAACAAATTATACAACAATGTAAACATCGTTGTTTGATATGGTGACGATGTTGTTTACTATGACATGTCGATGCTACTTTGCCTGTTTTTGTATAATAGTAATATCATTTTTTTTATTAAAAGCAAAATCTAAATGAATTACATTTGTTTTTCAGAATGTACAGATTATTCAGGATACTGCAGTATGGTTAAAATAATGAACCTTTGTCGATACAAAAGTTTTAAGAGAAAGTGTTGTTTGACATGCTTTGCAGTACAATAGTATTACAGTTGGGTATTATCTATGCAATGTACATAGTTTTTCTTGAAACTGTTGACATGCTTCATATGCCTATTATTGATCTTTGTATAATTATAAACAATTATTTGTTTATCTCATATCATTACATTAATGTCTTTAGAAAGTGAAACACATTTTGTCCTCCTTTTTAACATTATGTATACAATTAAAAATTGATGAACCCAATCTTTTGTCTTGAATTTTTGTTATAAATAAAATGTCCACCTGACGCTTGTATTGAAAATGTCCATGTTGAAGCCCATCGTGTTTCCTCAGACAGTTTCGCCAGTGGGTTAATTTCGTCCCTCCCGTGACAATTCTAGCGGTCTCATGCTGAAACATTTTCTCATTTATTTATCAAGGTTTGTTATTATTTGTGTCTCACACCACATCTGCATATTTTAAAATTGGCCTGATAAAGGAAAAATATAGTTTTTCGAAAGTAAACCTGTCTAATACCATTCGACATTTCCTTAACATGTTTAAGCGATTGTACGCTTTTTTAATGATATAGTCCAATGGTTTATGCATGAAGTATCTGAATAAGAAGTTTTAAATCCAATAATAATCACAGATTTATTGCTTCAGAAAAAGAAGAATTAATCTGTATAGATTCCTACCAAAATGCATTCTGTAGATATTTGCAAAACATGAAAACAACATATGGCAGAAACCCAGTAAATATTTCTCTTTATTAAAACGAAAGAATGAAAAATGTAAAGCGCCCTATCCTTTATAAGTATTTAAATGCCATACAAAAAACGCATTTTTACATAATAATAAAACACTACTTATTCATTGTACTATTGGATTAGATTTAAACCAGTCAACAATCACTCTTGTTCTTCCACATAAAACTTTAAATATTAAATCTATTATTTGTTTACCACAACTTGAGCGTTTTGGCAGCCATATAAATATTGATTGTATTGATGTAAATTGCAGTACAATAGTATTATCTATTCAATGAACATAAAACTTTTATTTAAGCCTTTTTATTTTTAACTCTTTTCCGATAAGGTGAATTCAACTTTATATTTATGTATTTGAAATTAAATCTGACCAAAATGATGTTGGTTTAATTTATTTTAAACATTTTTTATTTGTCAAAAGGCACAAGTACAATGTATGTAGAAAATCACTGTATTAGACACATGCTCTTGATAAACCTATAAAATCACTGTATTAGACACATGCTCTTGATAAACCTATGAGCTGGGATATGTTTATGTGGCAGCTGGAATGTTACTGCCAATGAATGGAAAGTCATTTTCATCATGTTTGTCATATATCTTTGCATAAAGTACTTATATTGTCTAATTCAAGGTGAAGATCAAGGTATTAGACTTGAGAGTGTCTTCAATTTCAAGCTCATTAGGATAGTTTGATGAAAATATACTTCATTCGAATCGAGCATTGTTCACTGAAACAATAAGATAAATGATATGTGGTATAATTCTCTATGAGACAGCCCCTAAGTAAAAAATTACAACATATTCAGGCTACCTTATGATTCAAGTAAATCATCCACCATATTTAGCTGTTTTTGTACCCGTGTTTCAAATGAGTGCAGCATAGCTAAAGCAAATACTTGTGCCAACTTTTATATCTATGCAATTAGCATCTTAATTGATCTGTTTTTACACATGCTTAAACGTACGGAGTTTTCTTCGATTTCAAAAGCCCAGTGTAAACATGTAATTTCTACCTAAATCTTCGAGAAATCCCACCCATGAAGAGCATGCTCTCCTATATATAACTGAATTGCATTAAAAAAACTCGGTCATTTTTCAAGTATTATGAAGTATCAAAATATATTCGGAAATGCGAAGGTCTTCTTAACGTTTTAAAATACAAGAAAAATTTACTGTTTTTGTCTGCTTAAAAACCAAGTAAGTTAGTAAATAGGTAATTTATTTCAAAATGCGGGTACCATCTTTATCAAACTTTATGTGTTCGTATGGATTAAGGCTGCACTCATCAGCAACAAAACTTCAAAATGTAGGTGAAATGGTGGATGACTTTATATGAACCTTAAGGTGATCAAAACTTTCGGAAGATTTACACCATAAGCAAGCTGTGTGATAACAGTGATCAGTCAAGTAAGACGAGTAACCGTAAAAAACAATGACAGACACTGCACTATTGGTTCCTAGCTTCGGACAAACATATAATGTTGGGGCGGGTTAAACATATTTGTGGGAGCTCAACTCTCCCCAAACTTGGACGGTGACAGGAAACGGGCTTTTCTTCCACATATCATTTAATCAGATATCTTCTTAAGATTGTCGATTTTTAAAAAAAGATCTATATTAGACTGTGATATTAAAATTAGACTGCGATATTAAAACATTTAAGATAACATATTGTATCAATTTTGTACCAGATACCAAGGAATTTTAAAATGACTTGTTTATAATTTCATATCTGATCTGATCTGATCACATGATGCATTCTGAAGTTGAAACAAATACCTAAGTAGATGGCATATTTTGACCTTGTTTTCAAAACCATGATAAAATTTGATTGGTGTTTAAAATAAACAAGATTTTGAAAAACCTTTTGAAAATGTTGATACGATATTACCACTCTTAATACTAACATTTCCCCATAACCTTAAAACAGAAATTTCAATATCTCATTGAGTGGGCATTTGATAAAATACATCAAACATATATTTGCTGTAACATTGATTGGGCTTTCTTCTCGTATGAAAAGCGTTACTTCAAAAGATACAAATGACTGGACTTGTAAAGTGATGATAAATTCAATAAAATCCCTGTTTAAGTAAGAGGTCATTATGGTGGTAGCTTTACGGTGCAAGAGTTGTTTTTAGTATTGCGGCAGAAAGTCTTCATAAGCAAAAAGGAGCATCCAGAAAATCACTTCCCTATAAAGTCCATATCTTTATTCCCACATATATATATATTCAAATATATTAATTGTTCCCGATATGTTTTTGTTTATCGTTGATATTTTGCTGTATCCTGGAATAGTTTTAGCTCATGATATAGCTTTATGTGCACCTTTAATTAATAAAAGTTATGAGGCAACATTTGTTCTTGTGACCAATCTTTTCAAATAATAAGAATACACAGTGGTATTGTTATTTTTTCTAGCTTAAGAAAAATTTGCCAGCTTAAGAATATCCTTTGACAATCATTGGTTTAATGATCATCTCTACCAAAACAAACTGGAAAGAATCGAAACCACAGACACGTTGCGTCATACTTAAATTAATTCATGATAATAGACAACTTTAAGTACTGAAGTCAAGTGTAGAATACCCATGTGAGAGATCAAAAAGTGCATAGGTCAAAGAGAAAAGGCAAATTTGAAACAAACTAAAAAATAAAACGAAAACAAAAAAAACAGAGACTTCTCTCGTGTTACATCAGAAGGACTACAAAAGAGGTTAAATGCACTTGATACTTATTGTACTAAATTGTGTTTAAATATAAACCAGGACAAAACAAAAGTTATGGTTTTTAATAAATCTGGAAGACATGTTCATATTCCTTTCTTCTTGGTGAATAAAGTTGTTGGTTGTACATAAAATTATAAATATTTGGGCATCACCTTTATTCCAAATGATAACTTTTTTCAATGTAAAGAATAGCTTTATAAGAAGTCTATGAAAGCATGTTATAAGTTACAACAATGTATGTCCTCTTTAAATCCAAGTATTTCAACCTCATTTCATTTATATGACCATATGATAAAGGCAATATTGACATATGGCTGTGAAATCTGGGGTATGTTTTCAGTTAACTCTCCTACATGTAAAAAAAATAATCGATATATCTAGAAAATGTTTTCAAATGATAAAGCTGAAAAATCACATGTAAAATTTATAAAATATGTATTAGGTGTAAACAAAAAATCCAGTAATTTTGCCATAAGTTCTGAACTTGGGAGATATCCAGTATATTTGTTTATTATATTATCTATGTTAAAATATTACTATCGACTACATAATTCTACTAATATATTATTATATAATGCTTATGTTTGTAGCAAATAACTTCACAATAATAGTGTAAATACTTGGTTCTCCAGCATAGAATATTTTGTTAAAAAGCTAGAAATATCTTTATTTGATCTTAAAACCAGTATTCGTTTTTTCACAAAGTGGATTAAAGATAAATTATACAAAAACTATCTAAATTTCTGGAAGGGTTTTAAAAATGAAACTTTACAATCAGAAAAGGGCAAACTTAACATTTATCTCTCTTTTAAAACAAATTTTTGTTTAGAAAAATATCTGAATTTAAAAGATTTTAAACTGAAACAAGCAATTTGCAAGATTAGAATAAGTGCTCATACTCTAAGGATCGAGACATATAATTATGAAAATAAATATATAGACAGAACACTTAGAAAATGTTTATATTGCAATTTAAATAAAGTTTAGGATGAAATTCATTTTGTGACTGAATGCTCTTAGTAAAACATTAATAGAACCGAATTTTTTACAGAAATTTCATTAACATGCAAAAATTTTCACATATTGGATAATTCCTCGAAATTTGCAAGGCAATTTAGATTTATGTAAAATTTTGGGTAAATTTTTATATAACAATTAGGAGTTGATGATTATCAAAGGAAATAAATACAAAATAAACAAGGACTCTTAATTATATGATATAAATGTTAATTAATCTGGTATTTTCTGGCTATACCCTGACCTTGTAACTGTTTGGTTTTATGTGTTTTGTTAATTATGTTAATCACTTGTATTTGATTGTAATGCACAATGCACTTTACAAGGCCCCTTGATTGGAAATAAACGTATTCTAATTTATTCTTTTCTATTCTATTACTAACCGAATCAGAAATCATCCATATTTATTGAGATTTGTTTGATGGATAATACCATATCTGTTATTCCCTTTTCTATGGTCGCCATCATGAATTATTTGATCCTTATTGCAACATTGTATCTTAGCTATTTGAATAACTGCTACCTTCTACTTACATAAAAGAGATCTTGTCGGAACGATGTTAACCCGGATTAGAAAAACGGGATTCTACAGCATTTTTAGAACAGCTGATGTAAAGGATTGTTCGTTCCTTTAACAGACGTTTTAACCATTTGACTGACCTACAAAAATGTCTGAATAGTTATCATTATGACAATATTTACATTTTTTAGACCATGCACAATCATGTAGCAGTCCATATACAATCATGCAGGGTGTGATTCATTTATATCAAATACCCACTAAACTTAAACCTGTTTTAAAGTCAGGGGCTGTTCGTTTACTTTTGAGGTAAAAATTATATAAAATGTATATTGAAACGACCATTTGCAAGAGTTATAGTTCTTGATTTAGTCTATTTCCGTAGAGATGTAAATGTACGATTTTCTCAAAAGTACAAGCCTTGACCAAGAAAGGGCTGTTATCGTGTCATCGTTATTTTACTATCATTTCAATAACATCAACATCTTTTCTTGCCTTCAATATATATTACAATAATTCCAATTTTAATTGGCACTGCCGAAGTCATAATGTCAAGAATACGATGGAAAAAAAAATGTTTAAGGAAAACATTATATACATAATAGATTAATAATGCTGCCCAATCTGTGTCTCATAATAAAAAATTGGAATTATCAATTCAGACACAGACACATTTATTAGGCTGATATGTTGAAACGACGTTTCCAGAAACCAAAAATCTCAGGTTTTGTTGCATGTTGCATATATGCCCCTTACTGTGGCCAATAGATCGTCTTCGTGGCATATTTTATCATTTCACTATCATTGTTATATTTATTAACTTTTGGTATTTTGCCTGCTATTTAACATGTTAACTTAGTTTTATAATAGGACAATTAAGAGCTCGTCACAATGAGTGGAATTTCACCCTTATTGAAGGCCTTGTTGAGACTTGAACTTTTGATTGATTGATTGATTGAATGGTGCTTAACGTCCAGTGGCAAATATTTCATGCATATTCAGAACGAGAGCAAATTAATGATGAGTGATGATGAATGAAGCCTACTTTGTACAAGACCGACACGCTGAGCCAGATTTTTAACGTGTTAGCTCACGAAAGCAACAGTCCGCAGGAAGACGTGCCACTTTACCCAGGCCCATTATTTTGACTCTGGACCGACCAGTCTTTGCTCTTACTCCTTAATGCTGCGTGTTAAGTGGAGAAACGGCAAATACCAATTTTAATATCTTTGATTTGACACGGCCGGAGATTGAACTCACGATCTTCCGCACTCGATGCGAGCACGCTAATCATTACACCACCGAGGCGGTCGACTGGACGGAGGGTGAAATTTAAACTCACGGATTTATAAAATTTGCTTAGACCAAAAGAGTACTTTTTTAAATATTTTATGAAATTGTCTAACCTACTGTTATTTAATGAACCCCTCCTAACCTCTAACCAAAAGTTTAAAACATCAATTAATTATAAAGACAGGTACACATATACATCTTTTCATTATAAAGCCTATAAACATATTATATAAAGGAAAACTAGAAAAACTAGTATATTTCTTTTTGTTACTCCTAACCTTATCATTGATTTCCAACCTGAAAAGGGCAGACATTTTGGGTCGCACAACATCTAGAGAAACTCCAGTGTCGGGCTTTTGGTGATGTTGTTCAAATAAATAAGTGAATGCTCACCAGTGGTTTTGTTTCACTAACAATTCTGTATTAAGATGACGAACAAATTTCAACAAATAATTTTAAATAGAAAGGTTCAAACACGACATCTCTCTTTACTTGTACACCTATAAATACTATAGACAAAGAACTAATTATTAATTAGCTAGTCCAGTGTAGAATACCCGTGTGCATAATCCAAAGAGACAAGACAATTTATAATTATAAAACAAACTAAAATATAAAACAAAAAAATAAAAGGAACAAAGACTTTTACAAAACAGGAGTGTGATCATGTGCTCATTAAGGGTAAACATCCCCAGTTTTGCGCGAAACACCCGTCGTGGTTTTCTTAATGTTAAAATCGGTGTCAAGTTTATAGATAGTTTTGCCAAAAAAAGGCAAGTACGTTTAAGCAAAGAGGTATTAACCAATTGGAAATCCAGATTTGCGAATTCAAAATGGAGCCCAGAGAAAAATGGGCGGAGTTTATTATACTTATTCCTTTGGCCTCTAAGTTTACGATGGGATTATAAAGATGGACATAGAACCAGTTTGTAGCTCATTATTAATCTTAACGTTTGTAAGATAACTGTAAATATGTTTCAACAATAAAAATAGTTTTGGTGTCATAGTTCATATTTAAATATATCAGAAAACATAGTATACAATTAGTAAGCATAATAAAAATCATTATTTTCTATCAAACCACTTGCGCTTAGATATTCTGGATAAAACTAATGAAATGAAGTACGAAGAATAGAAAAAGTTAGAAAAAACAACGAATGACCAGTGTAAATTTGCTTTCGTGTATTTTAATTACCGATTAATACTAGCAACCCAGTTTTTTTTTTATACCAATGGTATTCCATAGCCTAGCTTACAGTTTTTATTTCATAAAAACATTTAATATAGTTCGTTTGTTTCTGTCCTTGACTTTTCCTTTGGCCACTTGTTAGGGGAGGGTTGTGATCCCACTAAACTAGTTAATCTCAAAACATGTCTAACGTGCCTATCACAAGTCAGAAGGTTTGTTATTGTGTTAAATTTTTTGCTTCATGTATATTTTTGATAATATTCAGGTAAGAGCAGTTATGTTTAACGAATACACGACTTTTTATATTGAGGCGATTTAGAGCTTTCCACAGTGACTGCATGGTATCCCACCCGTGTTGAATGCCTTGCGGAGACATCTAGATATAATAAATAACTTTGAATTTCTCGTGGTTGAAGTGTAGTCTCCCTAACATTATCCCCATACCATTTTATTTTCAAATTGTCGACTCATGTCTACAATGTCCTATCCTGCTTTAAAGTTTAATATTAAACTCACCTGATTAAGATATACATCCGGATTATCTTCCCTTGTACACTGTAAGTGTTAACAGTTGCCAGGAAACGCTTAAATGCGTCTACATGACCAAGATGAACTAGACTCCCGCGTGCATGCGTCCTACCTTTGTCTTTTTTATGGTGAAAAAGTGGTTGCAGGTTTCTCTGGGCTCTGTGATTCTTTTTAAGATTGCATATTCTTTAGCATGGCAAAAGCCATAGTTGTTTTTTGATAAAAAGAAAACTATGAAAAGTCGTAAATTCAGTTCAGTATATTGCGACTTGTCTGTGTTGGCGAAAACCGGCGAAAATAGTTCAGCTATATCTGCAACTGCAAGCAATGTATTACATTATTCATTTTGTTGGCCATGGTCTTGTCTGTCCTCGACTTAACGATTTCTGTCTGCTCCTTTGGTATCTTGGAATTCCTTTTACAAAATATCAATTTAAATTTGATGCCTTAATTGGCCATCTCGTTGATTGAAAACTCGTCAGCAGAGCTCGAAGTCAAAAAGTTGGAAATCTGGTTAAAAAGACAGACATTGAATAAGCACAAACAAAGATTGATTTCAGCAATATCACTATTCCAAAGAAATCCAATAATTATGGAAACAGGAATACCAAACGTCCTGACAATTCGTCACGCATGTTCCCACCTGCACATCCGCAGCAGAATTCTGACAGTGAAAGAAAATTCTTCCTTTCATGGTATAGGATCCTGGCTATTTAAGAGAAAGTGTAAATACATTATATCAGAGATACTAGTTAAAAGTCAATAAACATCGTCCTCAAAACTAGACAAAAGAAATGGATTTCACAAATTGTTCAAACGGGTTCCAAATTTGAATTTATCAAAATAAAAAAAATTGGGTAAAGAATACTTTTTTTTGTGGAAAATTTATGTAATTTAAAAACAGCATAACACGATTTTTCGAAAAGCTCTATAGCAAATGTAGCTGCTATTCTTTCAAATACAAAAAGATGCCAGTAATAAATTTACGACTTCTTAACATTATTCTCCACAAAAACATTCAAATTCAATCTTTTTAAGTATATGTACTTGATCTATTTCAGATATGAATTTGAATAATACACAGCCAAATGTACCACGCATAAAATTAGCATAAAACTTGCAAAATTTTGTGCGAAAATTTGTCGCACTATTAAAAAGCAAATCGAGCAACATATGTTAATCGTGCATGAAATTTATGTCATTTTCGTGTCAAATTCGCACGAAATTTTTTTCGCATGATGTGTGGAATTTTTTTTTATTCATTTATTATTTGCATGAAATACGGTGTTCTTATTAAGCGAATTTGATGCAAAAAATGGTGGCATCAAATTCACATCAAAATATTTACATGTAAAAAAGACACAAAAAATTTCGCAGGGATTTCGTGTGTATTAATCATGTCAAAATGTCATGCAAAAAATTTTCACACGAAATTCGTATGTAATTCATGTAAAAATGATAAAAAAATATGATCTTACAAATGAAATTAATGCGTGGCACATTTGGCTGTGTATCACTTGATCTCAAAGATGTATATATATCCCTATACCATTCGGCAAGATTCAACATGTCAACGACAGAAAATATTTCGAGTTCTTTGTTTCAGATCAACTCCAGCACCAAGGTCTTCTCAATTGGATCACCACAACTGAGGGCGCAAAACATTCGTCTAATAGCTGATCTACATAATGGTTAAAAAAGCTTAATATCAGACTGAGAGATAAGCATCAGTCTTCCGATAGACTTAGGTTTCATTATCAAGTTATAAGTTTCATTTTAAAGTTATAAATGTCAAAATTGACACCCACCCTAAACATCATTAAAATAGTGCCCTGGTTATAAGACAATTATAAAGACACTTTAGTATCAAACTGCGGGAAGGATAAAAAGTTTGCTGACAGGAAATAAAGCATCATAAGAAACCAAATCAAGCAATGAAAAAGAACTAATTCCATGTTTTGGACAGTAAAGCTCCTTACATGGAACTTATTCCAAATGCAAGTCTCGATATGAGACCAACTGCACCGTCTTTGTTATTGAAAATCAGCATTTCTAAATTTTATGTTAAAAGTTATATTTTTAACTTACTTACTAAATGATCTCAAGTGGTGGTAAACGAAGAAATTTCTCAACTTACGACAGATATTTTTTGACAGCAAAAATGTTTTCTTAAAACATTCTTTAAATCTTATAACTAATATAAGATTTATAATTCTTTCTATGGAAACATTAGCTAAAAGGCATATGGATTTACAAAATGATCCGTTAAAGTTAAAACTGAAATCCATTAAAGTACATGTATAAATAATAAACCTTTTTTAAAAGGATATAGATTAGACAGTATTGCTAACAGAAAGAACTTTGCCAAACAACTTTTACATTTTTATAACTCATAATATTGTCATAAATTTTAAAAGTACATTTATCTTGGTCTGATTACAGGAAACTAACTGCGTATTTTAAAAGTGGATTTATTGTTATTTATGGTCTATATTTTATTTTTTTTTTGTGAATATTTTGTTATGGTGGTCATTAAAAACAAAATTATCAACATAGCGACAATTTTTTAAACAAAACGGGCTAACCGGCTTTCTATAGTTACATTGTTTATCAAGTCTTAAAAGGTCCTGAAACATTAAAGTACACACATTTTACACTATTTAAATCGGAGAATATTCACTAAAACATCCTTGAAGTAAATTCGCAATTGATGACGCAATCTTGGTAAATAACATGGTATATAAGTAAAAACCACAGCTATCCATGTGGTATTTTCTGTTACCTACCTGAAGATATGGCGAACATTCAGCTGATATGTTTCCTATGCTTATTGGTGTTTGTTAAGTGTTCTTATAATCTTGAAAATCGTCAAAAGGAATTCGAAGATACCAAAGGGGCAGACAGAAATCGTTAAGTC
>JAULBM010321381.1:0-23627 GCA_032357055.1 Geukensia granosissima | reverse complement strand
TGTTTGTTTGTTTGAATGGGGTTTAACGCCACTTTCAACAATATTTCAGTCATATCGCGGCGGTCAGTTTTACTGGTCGAGGAAGCCGCCGTAGCCGGAGAAAACCTACGACCTGGGCAGGTAACTGACAAACCTTATCACGTGCGATGCGAGTTAAACGCAACCCGTTTTTCTATGGAACAAACCCAGGCGCGAACTCACGTCGTATAGGTGATAGGATACAGTGATCTGTACAGTAAGGTAAAATCAACTACCTAGACCACTCGGCCACCCAGGCCCCCAATACAAAGTTTAAGTTAAAAGTCTCTTTTTTATTTGTAAAAGGGTAACGAAAACTGTTGAGACTGTGGCCAACCAAACCATAACAAAAAATCAACAACAGTACAAATGTAAAACACTAAACAGAGAACCTGACAGTGACAAACACTATAGGACGTGGGTCCTGTATTTGGCAAAAGTGGCTACACTAAAATGAGGTCTTTAAAGTTCTTATGTAACAATATAGAGCATGATTTGTTTCCCAAGAAAACCATAGTACGACCGGGGATCGAACTCGCCACCCTTTCAGGAATACATATGAAATATGCAGGAACAAATTGATACGGTGTTATTACACTGGCGTCTTGTTAAAAAACGTGTTTTTCACAGTTGGACAAGATTTAAATTTTTTAAAATCTAACAAACTGATTTACTTTGTTCAAAAATTAATACCTAATGAAAAACTATTTTCGCCCTACCAAAATTTGCTTTCGTCTAAATGATCATATCGGCGCAATATAATACTGGATACGTACAGGTTTCCTTCTCATCTGACGTTTAAACTTTAATTGAGTATGGACATAAATTAAACAATAACGGAGACGTACGTCAGATCATGCCATTAACGATAATGGAGAATAAATGTAAAATGTCTTTCTAGAATGTTCATGTATTCTTTGTTTGTAAAATATATGTTTGCCTTAATTTGTGATAGTATTTTTTACGGTTTTATATGTCAAAAGTTATCGTCAGTCACAGAATAATCTATGCTAAAGACCAATGTGAAATTAAAAAAAATCAAAAACTGCAAAGCTTCGTCTCATACAGCACATCAAGAAACAAGTGCACTTTTTAGTTAAGGATGTTTGCTGCTCAACTTATGCCATTTTTAAAGATTCTCGAACTCCTCAGGATTTATCCATTTTATAGCATTAATATTTTTTTCAAATGACCCTGCTTTTCTTCTCACAACTTTTTCAAACACATTGTAATCCAAGTTTTAATGAAGTCCTTGTTAAATCTTCATGGGTCTTTATAGATAAAACTTAATACGACAAAATCTATGAAAAATTCAGAGAAACCCCTTTTCCAGCAAAATGCTAAAATGCCAATATCTCAGAAATGAGTAAACTGATCCATATTTTTTTTTTTTTGATTATTTTGTTATATTTTAATGATTTTAAATCAATCACATATTTATTTATTATCAAACCTCTAGATTTGTAAATTCCTCTGTTTTGACCGTGGTTAGGGTTCATTTCCCCATAGATATTCATTTTCATATTTAAACGGATACTTCGATGGCAGTGCATCTAAGCGATTTAAATCGGGCCACGTGGATGCTCTACTGTTTCTGTTTATAGAATATATGTTCGGAAGGTAGCTTTCTAATTTCCTCTTTGTCGTTCATTCGAATTTTGATCTTCATATGTTTAAAAAATTTACTCCGTCAAAAAGTGGCCTGTACTCATTTTCATGTTGGCGCGCATGCATTGATTTTGTCACCGTCTAAAAATTTAAGAATGTTTTAAAAATAGTTCTAATAAGGACTTCCAATGTTTGGTCCTTAGTGTACCTTATGAAGATAAATCCAGGAAAGCGCTTTGATCGCTGATAAATGTTAAACATTTTAATAAGGATTGGGTTGCCGTCTTTCTGACATAAATTCCATATCCATTATTTTTACAATTTAAGAGTTTAGTGTAAGGTGTACGTAGGATTCTGTTGACGCATGAACCAGTTCAGTTCAACTAGGTTATTTCATTGTAAAAAGGAAAAGTATAGAGAGGATGTCAAGGGGGAACACTGGGGAATTATGACAAGGAAACTGGAAGTTTTCCAAATAAATAGTGGAAATCAATTTCGATAGAATTGAAATTTGCTGTCATCAGTTATGGATGTTATACGTCAAACAATAGCAACATTGTTAATAGTTTTGTCAGCTGGTACTAAGACATAATCAATATACATGACATGTTACATAATTATCTCTATACTACCGATAATCTTGTCATTTTGGTATGTTTAAAAGAAAGAAAATGGCATACAAGTCAGAAAGACATGACTCGCATCTTAAATACTTTGATAACAAATATTTAAAACCTTCGTTGAACTGCGTGTAAAGCAATTTTCTTGTTTAACCTTCATCTTTATACGCAATTGGCCAAAATTACGATGGTCAGTCAAACTTTAATTATTTCTTCAAATAAAATATCTGTTTGATGTCGCAATGAACGCCAACAAGCCAAATTCATATAAAGAATTTTACTTATTAAAATGCTGGAAAGATGCTAACTGTATCTTTCCAACATACATTCGAGTACCTGAAAATTCATGAGAGCATCCTACTCAGGCATGTGGTAGCCTTTTTTACTCTCATTTGTAGCGTTCATACCACCTCGTACAATAATTCGAAAGGTACGATAAGCATTCCTTGTTAGCCCAAAGAAAAATGAGTAATGTATCTGAAATTTGCCACTTCATGATATGAAATAATCAATCTTAAGCCTGGGTGGCCCATGACCTTGTTTTCGAATTTTGCGGATATTTGAGTATTACGGATTTATGAGAATACATTTATGAGTCTTGGTAAGCCGAGACTAATCAAACTTAAAATTTCCCGACAGTAATTTGATTTCTGACGTCATTTGAACCTCACTACAGGTACTCAATATGTCTAATTTGTTTTTAAACACTAACGAAAACTGCATACTTAAGAAATGGTCAGTTAATTAAAATATGTGCGCCACCACCTGATAACGCATGGTGCTGCGCGCATGACAGGGGATGCTTACCCTTCCGGAAAACCTGATCCACCATAAAGGAGTTCGTGGATTGAAATCCTTTGTTCTTTTTGTTTTCGTTTTATCTTATAGTTTGTTTCAAATTTGTCTTCGCTTTGGAATATGCTCTTTTGATCTCTCACATGGGAATCTACACTGGACTTGTGTAAAAATAAAAATATTCAGTTTCAAAATTGTTTTTTTTTACGTTGGCGCACATATATATGTTAGCATATAGCATCAGGAAATGCAGCAAAATTTTTTTGATTTTGACAGATTTTTTGTCTCCGCATGTGACATTTCATGTTTTTAACTAGTTAGTAAAAAATTATATGAAAACAATCTGTAAAATTTGGGTATTTTAATTTTACATTGAATTATGGGTATTATATAATGGCTTTATCATACCTTGTTATTTTGTTAGCTATCAAGGCGGTTTTGAATATATTTGTATTTTCTTAACGTTTTAGTCTTCAAATTATTCTAGCACTACTTTGAAGATTTGACTTCGTGCTAAACTTATACTGCATTGACTCAACATGTATATGGTTGAATTTCTAAAATAAATATCTGGGAGTCTTTAAGGAAATTCTCCAAACTTTGAATCGCCAATTATAAAACTCCATCATGTCTATTACAACTTTAATTTGGGTACACATAATTGTTTCTGAAAATAAGCATGAAACGGGCTTTTATATAGAAGTAAGGGGAACTGAAAATAAACATTTAAAATCTCTTTTATATTAAAACTAACAACTTGAAGATGAATGCAACAATGGAATCATTATTTAGTGACAAGGCTAAGATTTGTTATAGTTTTTAATATTGAAGAAAAAATTGTTTGGCATGTCAAGGATTCTGATTTCCTCCTATTACTGTCTTGAAATTAGGAATTTTTGTGATTTACTCGTGTTTCAAGGCCTGTCATCGGCAGTTTATTTAAAAAATACTTATATTCGATCTTAAGGAACAATTGTTCACCTCATCTTCAATTTAGCGAATGTGCCTTTTTCAGTCTTAAAAAAATCTGAACAAATAAAAATAGCCATAACCAAGCACATTATATTCAAATGGTACGCATAAATGTAAATTAACAAGAAATAGTACGAGGATGCATTCAAATTGTAATAAAAGTTTCCATTGTTTCTGTATTTAAGACTTAAAAAAAATTAAATACAAGAAATAGTTAGATAATTTTACCTTAATTTCTGTCTAATTCCAACCGAGGCTATAATTTCCACATTTCTTCATCAGTTTCATTCAGTTTTATTATGTTAAATCCATTTAAAATTTTGCGTCTTCAACCAATAACTTCGTCTTACTAGCAAAATCAAACAGGATTTTATAATTACACAAAATAACGATACTGTATTTAGTTCTAATTGGTTCAACTTCCGGAGTGTTCCTGTACTTGGAGGAAAATGTATCCTTTTATTACTAGGGCCTTGAGGACAGACGATTGAAATACGAGGCCCCTAAGGCGGAAAATACCAGAGAAAACGTTTCCGCATTTGCTTCCCTTTTCCAGTATATTTTTCACACATTAATGGCACATATTAAAACTCTCGCCCAATCTTTTCCATAATAATAATGCACAAATAGATTCCTTTTCATCAATGCTAAACCCCCCTTTGAGCGCCATTGAAATCGATACGTGATTGTAGTATATTTATTTCTTGTTGACAAGATCAAATTTTCTTGGATAAAGAAAATTGCTTTACCGATTTTTTTCTGATATTTTCACAGCAACTCAATTGCAGATGGGTTGCCATTTTGTTAATGTGTACAATATGATCGTGATAATAGACGGATTATTTATTGTGCTATTGGTATATTGATTGAAAACAATAAATTCTTACGTAAACGATAGAGAAAATTAATTTTGCGAGATTAATGTGCGTGTTATTAATAAGTGCAGTTCCAAATAAGCCCAACATTTGTGAGGGAATGTTAAAAATTTGGTGTGTCATTTGAGAAATATTATAAAAAGAGGAATAAATTTAAACACTTTTGTCTAAATTTAACTATACATAAAATGTAAATTTATTTGCATACAATATCCCAAACATTTTTGAAGAATCTGTTTGAAATTATGATCATAATGTTTAACATTTTTCGATTTCTTAATAGGTAATAATAAATCGATGGCATGACCTGAAAGGGGCTATTTGCATTTTGTTATATTTTCAGAAAACACACTTTTAAAGTTCAAATGATTACGAAAAATCAGTGATTTATTTATGGTTTTGGAAACTTGACACTTAAAGCATTCAATAGACTGTCTATCACCTGGATTATTCATACAGTTTAAATATTGCAATTTTCTTCCAAATAAGGCAAAAAATGTAAATAACCCCTTTCTGCATTGCTCTTTATATTTGTAATATTTGTGCAGAAAGGTGCTATTTGCCAAATAGCTCCTTTCTGCACAACAAATATGAGAGAACTGTTTTAATAATAAGTGTCGATTGTACACTGTTTCCACAACATTTAGTCATGATAGATTTATATGCACTTAGTTTGATATTTTATGAACGTATTTTAATATGATAACAAATCAAAGAGCATTACCAACCAAATATAATACGTTCTTTTCCTTTCAAATCCCAAAAAGTAAAACAAAAGGCTACAACAGATATCAACTTTTTACTAATTCTACAAAATGCAAGGATATATAAAGATATATAAATGTATATTTGTTTGAATATTTGTTAACGTCAGTCACAGGGTCTTTGGATGTTGTACAAAGTTGCACATTCTCGGTTTATAAAATGTTTTATCTTCATCCGCATAATCATATTCTTGAAGAACATCTTTGATTTTCTTATCTGATGGTAGCTGCTGATAAAATTGGTGATCTTCAGATGGGATTATTCCAGGGCTACAGAGAGAAATAATTTCTTTTTTTTTCTTTTCAGCTGAAAATTTCCGGTCATACAATTTGTTAAGTTTTGCCCTTGATATAGTTTGTGGTCTTCCTCTTGTTGATTTGTTTGCCGGTTTTATTTCAATATACCTATTCTCGTCAAAATTAAGATCAACAAAAATAGATTTTGGGTGAGACTTTGAAACCCAGCACCATATTGCCTTCAACTAATTTACCTTTTCCCCATTTGTACCTTTTTACATGTGTCTGCAATAACATACACGATTTCCTTTAAATAGAAAAATGTCAAAAAATTTCAGTGTAAGTAAGGATTTGTTTGTTTTTTTCGCCATAGCTATGATAGTATCCCACTGTGATTGAACATATATTTTTGTTCTTTTTTTCGCAAACTCCACCGCTGCATGAATTGAATCAGATTTTATTTCCGAATGTCCCTTTTCCAGAAATGTATGACTAATGGTGTTAATGTTTTGCACATTGTTTACAGCATAGAGTATTGCAGCAGAAACATATTGATTTCAATTTTGTCCACTGAATGTATCCGAGTAGTAGGTTACTTCCTTTACATATATGTTCTTCTCACTGACGGAATTAATATGCATTAACAAACATGTTCCTATCTCGCAAGAGCCACAGGCTCCGTTTGTCTCATCCCGTAAAGCAGATTCCTTTTCTATCGCCAAGTGAGTAAAATGATGTTATGTGTAGACAAACATCTTTTGTAATGCAAGTCGCCTACAAGAGTACATGGGCATGGCAATACAGCCTCTAAATCGAATGTCGCAGCCACGAATGTATGTTTGTTTGTGCTCTCAATTTATCTTCTCCTTTAGCTTTCCTAGAGGCTGTCTTCATCATACTCTGCAACAAGTTCGTCATTAAGTTCCCCAGACTGTTAAGCATTTTCCTATATTGTGCAGTGTGCGCATTGGTCCTTTTTTGGCTTGTGGAAACCTATACTCCTTGCAAAAAATGTTTCTATACGCAAAAAATCAGCAGGTTTTTTGTTATCTTTTTACATTTTTCAGAATAAAGCTGGTACATTGTATTTCTTGTAAGTTTGTTGCTTAGATATTTACTTGCAGTATGCTTGCATGTATAATGAGAACTTAAATTGTAGAAAAAAACTCAATATGCTTGCATATATATTCTATGCATGCCTCCGGTGTCTTATTCCCAGGTGCATTTCTTCCTCTTTTATCTTCTCCAATAAAGACACCTTGTTGTTTCTGTTGCATTGCAAAGCTTACACATTTTTTGCCAATATCAAGCGTGCTTAAAAAGAACTTTTTACACATTCTTACTCTTTCTGAATTCACCGGAAGATGAAATACTGTTGATTTTCCTTTGCTGTTGGAACCTACTCTTTTTGGAGGATTTTCATGAACATTCTAACAAATAAAATTTCACTTTTTGTCATAAGAAGATAATCTCCAGTATGTCCTGAATTTCCTCTGAAAATTTTTCTGTACACTTGAATTTGCATTTGGAACAATCTACATTTTTTTTGCACCTTTTTCGCTTTTATATTCACTGCCAGATTGCCTTTTAAGTTTTTTAACGTTTCGTTTCCATTCATCTGGTTAACATTTCTTTTTCCTGAATAGTTGTTTCTTTGGAGGACTTTTATAGTCAGCTTTTTTCCTAGGAGTTACAGCTTCAGGCAATGTTGGTCTATTTGGAGTTTTCTGCGGTGTTTCTGTGCTTGTTTCCATTGGCTTATCTCCATCATAATGCTCCAAGCCTTTAATTGCAAAACATGCTACTAGTATAGGCTTCTGCATGTTTACCTGCTCCCCTTCTGTTAAACCAGGATTGACATCATATAAAGGACTCTGTGTTCTTCTAGCAAAAAATCTCACAGTTCTGTGATAAATGTTAGCTATTATAAGTGGCATGCAATCGGCCAAGTCATTATTCCAGTGACCACCTTGTTTTCAAAACAAGCATTGTAGTGCTGTTTGTTTTCATTTTTAGATAAACTGTCCTCAAAACTTAGATAATTAATATAATTTTTAAAATTTTCTTCTAAATATAAAAATAGGAGATGTGGCATGATTGTCCATGAGACAGCCACCCACCAAGTGACAGTAGAATTTTAAATGTTTGGTTAAAATATCTTCGGAATGTTTTGTGCGATCATATCTATTTTGAACGAAACACCTCCAAAAATTTAGCATTTTTACCGAAAATGTGAAATTCTTGTCAAAATAGTCAATACATATTCTTTCTTTTTGTCGAAATGACGAAAATTATACATGAAAAAGTGATAAATTATTAAAAGACAATTATTAAACAGCATTTTCACAATAACTTATTATTGTGTCTTAAAAGCTGAAATTTGGGCCAAATATGGGGCTTAGCGTACCTACTACTATCAAAGCTTTAAACTTCAATTTTAATAACAATCAAGACAGCAATTTAATAAATACTGTGACACTAGTTATAAACCAGACTAAACGACCCAAAAGATCTGTTAGGCATTTTAAACAGGAGATCTCTGTTCTCTTCTAAGAGAATCAATATATTTGACTTGTATACCCCCTTTACAAAAGATGACATTTGCGGAATGATAGATTTCTTGATTGACAATATTTTTGTTATGTTTGGCGGACGTGTCGACATTCCAATGGGGACCAACTATGCACCCCCTCTCGCAGATTTATTCCTTTATTCGTATGAAGCTGACTTCGTACAGAGCCTTCTACAGAGAAAAAGAGAAAAAGTTGGCTCATCACTGGTTTCACGTTCCGCTATATAGATGATGTCCGTTCACTAAATAAATCTCTAAATTTGGTGACTATGTTGAACCCATCTATCCCATTAAACTTGAAATCAAAAATATTACAGAAACAGAAAGGTCTGCTTCTTACCTAGACTTAAACCTAAATCTTGCCACACAGATTTTTAACGAATACGATAGGATAATTGAAATCATTCCATGTTTCATCAATTTATATTTTTAACACACGGTGCATGTGCGATCATGAAATCGTGGAGAATTCAAATCTTTATATATTACAGGAGCCTTGAATATCTTGGCATCTGAAGTAAATCCAGATCCTAACATAGATGCTGTAGAACCGAGTGTGGCTTACCGGAAAAATGTTGCTTTGGGATATCTGTATACAGTAGGTATATTCATAAAGCCAGTCACGGCAAAACGTTAAATGTTAAAATTATCTTTTTTTATCCATTAATTTGACAAATATTTCGTTTAGATTAGAACATTGGTAATGAAATTGCATTGCTTAATGGAGATACAGAGTTGTAAAAGAAATAATAACAGTGTACGTCATAATTCTAAAATAAGATGATCGCTATATTTCATTTTGTAACCTTAAACAATATTTAATCTGATCTTGGAAACATACAACAATAAATAAAAACGGTTACAAGGTTAATATATACATGGCAAACAATATTTTTATGCAAGAGCAATCAAAAAATGCTAAAATTAAAATACTTGTTAAGTATTTCTGAAAACAACTCTCCTACGTTGTCTGATAACGACTTAAGTTTTCGAAGCATCGCTTTACAAAATTAGTAAGGAGCACACTCTTAAAACACGGGAAGACATTTAGCATATTCCATTTCAAAGCGCCAGTTTCTTTGTTTAATGAGCAATATAAGTTAAAAAAAATTCGAAGATACCAAACTGGCAGACAGAAATCGTTTAGTCGGAAGACAGACAAGACCATGGCAAACAAAATAAAACGAAAGACAAACATAGAACACTCAACACTACACTGAAAACTAAAGCTGGTGCTCCTGAAAGGAAAGCAACTCCTGTTCCACTAGTGGCATCCGTCATGTTACTCAGAAGTCAAAGCCGGTGTAAAATCACAATCAATATTAGTCACAACCGGTATAGGAGCGGATTTGTATTCATTCGAGTCGGAAGATATCCATTGTAATCATGAAATGAATTTTTCGTTCCGGTCAATCAAATCATGATGGTGACCGAAAAACTTTTGGAGTGATGATCCTTCTCTTTCCCTGAGAAACCCTTGGCCCAGTAGCTTTCTTGTCAACTCCAACACTTTATAAATAAAATTCTGATAGGAAGCACAGGCCATGGAATTGCCTATCAACTGCGAAATATACACTCCGTATGCAGGTGCGGCTGGAATGTTGCTAGACATAAACGGAATGTTTACAATCGGAAAATTAAAGTCATCTCTCTTGTCGTAAAAGTTTGGTTCTAAACCCGCACTTACGGTCAATTTCTAGGTGTAGGCCTGGGTAAGAAGCAGATATATTAAAAGTTTGGGATGAACATAATCAAAAAGATGATACAATTAAATTAAATTGTCGCACATCTGAGCAATGAAATACATTTCAGTTCATTCTCGATGTAATTGGAGACACGGCAGCAGCCCAATACCGTAGCGCCGCCACACCTTTGACAAGACCATTATCGTCAGGACAACAATCATATGATACAAAGCCATTAGAATGGCCTCTAACCGAGCCTCTGGTAAAGTTGGAAGCCATTAATCAGGTAACTTAAAACGTAATAAAGTATTATATCAAATACCTTTGAACCAGATAATTTAATGAATGAATTAATACTTCAATGTTATTAAATGTGCTTTATTCGGGACATTGATCAAATCCTAAATTAAATCCTGTTAGAATTTTAAAACAATGACAAATATACAAAATCAAAGACTACCTTATATATTATTTTTTTATTTCCTGACATTGTCTATCGAATGATTGAATTTTGTTTGTTTTCTCGGTTTTCTTTTGCCTCGTATGTTTTACTTGCTAAAATAACTAACAAAATGTTTTAAAATAAGTCGTCACCAATGGTAAATTACGAATACTAAAAAATAAAATTGAAATACAAGAAACTAGGATTTTCCAGTGAACAACCACAACAATCTTCAAAAACACCGCCTTATTTCAGTATTCATTATATTTTTCTTTATGCTTTGTACTAATATGAATAACATTTCTAAGTGATGCAAATTAAACTTCAGACACGTGGCAAAGCAGAGTACATCAATGATATACCAGAGCGCTTAAATACTTTGCATGCTGCTTTTGTTTTGAGTACAATCGGAAATGCAAAAGTACAAAGTATGGATCCTACCAACGCATTGGTAAGTCGTTAAATAGTTTTTTTACAGTTCTGTAATACAAAATCGTTGACTGTAGAATCTCATAGGATGTAAAATCGTGCACTTCATTTCAACATTTTTTCATTAGATTCTTAAAAAAAAATTATTCTTACTATACATCGTCAAAGTCACGGTTTACTTATGAAATCTCTGTGCTTAGACCATTTCCATGATAAATTATTATCAGAAATATAAAACACCTAGATTCTCGAAGTTCATTAACCGGCGAAAGTGCCACAATTAAAAAATAAAATGCATTTTGTTAACATCAGCATACGTGTTTTGTAGTGAAAACTGTTGATGTGCATATGAATACTTCCTGCATTATATCATTATACTTGACTACTTCTGATTCGTTCAGAGCAATTAGTAGAAGGTGTGGGGTTATAACCTTGGATCCATCTTCATCTGAAACATTTGCGGTTTCCTGGACCTTTTTCATCTGTTGTTAATAAAATTGCGTAAATGCTAGCCAGATGGGTAGTAGACTACATACAACAGTGTTGCCTGTAACTATTTACCATAACAAGGTTTTTCTTGTATTTGGATGAGAGATGTCTTAATTGTATTATCGACAATTAAAATTCACGACTAGAAGAGCTTGGAATAAACAAAAGAGGGAGGTCTGTTGTGAATAATGAAGACCGTCATCTCACTATGATAAGAGAATGTTAAAATGCCATAATTGAAATATACATCTCAGTTAGTTCCTTTGAAACAGAAACATTTATGATTGCGTAAAATTGTATAATGAATGTTTTTAATAATTAGGTAAATTTCCAACAAGAAAAAAATCATTATTTCCTTAATTGATCACACAATGGCCATGGTTTCAGTTTTTATTTAAGTCCATGTATCCTATCATATAACATACTGATCCTTGTAAGACAGAAAACACCTGACAATGATATGTTAATACTTTCTTTTAAGAAAATCATTCTGTTTTAGAACATTCCTGGGGTATTAAAATTTATCACAGCCAAAGACATACCTGGTAAAAACAACTGTTATCCTCCACAGGGCCCAGAAATGATGCCGGAAGAGGTAAGGTTGTCTTGTTATAGCAATCTGTAAATCTCACTTGTACAAGGACAATATATATATATACCAATGTTGAATAAATATGGTTAATTGTGCTATGCTATATATAAATCCTGCCTCATATGAAACTGAAAAGCAAAACTTGTTTAGTCTTCTATTAGTCAGTGAGGTTTTAAAAATCGAAAACAAATGTAGAGTTTAGATAAATACAAAATTACCGATGTCAATAAATATGGAGAATTTTTTCTGCTCTATGTACATTTCATGGAGTAACATCTTATCAGTAGCATTAGAACCAAAACAAATGAATTCCAAGGCCTAATCATAACAAAAGAAACACTCAAATCCAACAATATTGAAATGGGATATTCCAGAGACAGGTCACTATTGGATAGACAGGGAAGGATGAAAACAAAAACTTTAAACAAAATAGACATATTGGGTGAATTTTTGTTTGATTTTTGTGGCTCGTCTGTTCCTTCTTTTGTTTTTGTCCTACGACCACTTGTTGCGGAGAGTTGGGAATCCATCTAACTAGTTTAACCCCACCAATGTCTCCTTTGTCTGTTCCATGTCATGTTTTCTTACATGTACATTTTGAAAATATTTAGATAAGAGCAGTATTATTTTATTTATTTGGTACGTAAGAGCTTTCATAAGGAGTGGTATTCTTTTGCAGAACCCTGGATTTTAAATACCATCTGTATTTCTTGGATGGAGTAATGCTCTTTCTGAGATTTACCAGTCAAAAATAATACACTACAAAAAAGAAAATGTATCCACTTTCAATTTTTAGTCAAGTTCTGGCAATCTGTTCTGTTATCGGAAAATTTAAAAAAAAACTGAATTCCAGTGTTTAAGCCATGAATGTTTCATTTGGCTGCTGGAAAAACAATATTTATTTTGTTTTTTCTACTTATGTTCAAAGCTGACTGCCTTGATGCGTTTAAGCAATGTAAGCATTGAAAAATGATAAATCCATAATTACCAAAACTACTACAATGCTTTCACAATGCTTTGAATTGGGCATAATGTTCAGAAGACACTTTCTTTGATATTCATTAGAAGATCAAACAATTAAATATGTCATTCCTGTATATATGCCGGTTTTAATTAATATTGCTGCTACAATAACTCGAAAATGCATGCATTCAAACTATATTTTAAAAGTAGTTGACTAAACGTTTTAAGCGTACCTGTTAAACAAATATTCTTTCGGATATTTTTCCACTTATCATGCAAACTAACACTTATATGATAATCTTAATACGTTCAGATGCAAGTGCAATTTTGTAGTCTAAAATAATCAGCAAAACATTAAGTAATTGCCATTGTTTAAATTATGAAACAGAAATGTTGACACTCTTTGTAGGTTTTGTGTAGCGGTGAAGTTTTGTATGCAGGGCAACCTTTGGCTCTTGTTATTGCAGGTAAGAAACACCTGCTTTCAAGTTAAGTTTGACCTAGATAAGGTAATTTTTAAAAAAGCACACATTTCTTTTTTCAGACCTTCTCTTGGGATTCATTAAAGAAGAATCACTCTTAAATTTCGATTCAGGTGCGCCTCAAACGATTTTTTCAAGTTATCTTATTCTAGTTCAATTACTTAATTATTACGCAGCATTGACAATGTGTACTCCCGGTCTCGTGGTAGGGCATGCAAAGAGCCACTTCCGGCAAACAAATGGCTGAATTTACAATGTAAAATTCCCGTAAAGAATTTAAAACTCAGCGCAGCTCAAAATTCATCGTGATTGCTAAAAAGTATTGTTGCAAGTTACTTGCACTTTTTTCAATCTACAAAATAAACACTATCTTATAAGAATACAGCAGACAGTTTTTCTTTCATAACGTTTTTAGCCGTTCCAACAAACCCTGACATAGAGTATATGCTCTCGTCCTGAATATGCATGAAATATTTGCCACTGGACGTAAATCACCATTCAGTCAATCATTATTTTCTGAGTATCCATGTTTCTGTTAGCAATGTTCGTCATAGTCAATCGTGAGTAAAACTACAATGAAAGAATATACTAGTCAAATTGACCAGGTAAACTAGTCAATTTGACTGTCCAAAAGGACTACTACCCAAACTGGTACTTTAACTAGGTTTTCTAGTCAAATATTTGTCAGTGCACTAGGAAAAAAGTCATTTTGACAAGTCTTTGTCTATACAATCCTTATTCACTAGCCAAAATCAAATATTTAATAGCCTACCTAGTCATTTTGACTTGACGTTTTTTTTTTTCAGTGTAGGATTTGTTGTAAAATACACCAGTTCCAGTTCGCGTTAATTTCTGTTTGATCATGCTTCGTGAAAATTTATTTAATATCTTATTGACTTTGCTATAGTAATCATAGAATTATGATATATACAGGCCACTTCTGCCTTTCATTGTCTAGAAGTATTAAGACAACTTTATTCCTAATAAAGAATTGAGAATGTATTCATGATAAATCAACACTTTGTCAACAACAATTACTTTTACGTACGAATAATACTATTGTGTATGATTGTCTGATGCAATATGTTATTTATTTCTGCCAGTTATTAACTTTTCTGAATATTTTTAATGTTTTACAACAAAATTGCACAATATAAATTATTTTTATTTCCTTTATTGTACAGTCTAATTTATCAAATCTATCGTATATCATGACAACATACATATAGGCCAAATTATTATATGAAGCACCCATTACACATCCCCGACGTTTCTTTACCTGCAACATAATATCACTCCAAAACATCCTAACGTACTGTCTGTAGATTTATAAAGATGTACAAGTCTTAAGACTTCATCTTTAATACAAAAAGGTTGCGTTCGACACGCATCGCAGGTGATGTGTGTCAGTTATCTGCCGAGGGTCGGTGGTTCTCTCCGAACAAACCGGTTTCCTCCTCCAGTAAAACTGACCGCCACGATAAGACAAAACTTTTGTTGAAAGTGACCTTAACCCCAATAAAAAACCAATAAATTCTGCTTCAAGTTTGCTTCCTTTTGTGTCTTAATCAATTGCTGTAGACCGGGAAGGTCATGGAGCTGTTCAAAACATTTTGTAACTTAAATTTATTTTGGAAAAACGGTTGTCAATTAATAACCTCATGAATCTTACAACAGGCCTAAACTCCTGTTGAATTAGAAATATTTGGCAAAGGATTTTTACAAGCTACACGTAAAGTGTCTTTATTTTACAGTTATTACATAGGATACTGTATGGAATAGTTCGATGATACTGAGATCATTGGCAATACAAAATTAGGTTAGCTGTCGTCACGACGGTAACCAAGGTGGCTCTCAAGGCGTCAAAGGTCAAAGTTTTAAAAAATGAAGGATTTAAGGCCATTTTCAGAAGTATATTTCATTTTATGCAGTATATGATAAGACCTGTGTGTTTACAAAGTTTTACTTGAAATACAATATTTGTTTCTTTACATACACAGTTCTTTGGTTTAAATGATTAATTTTATTTTTTTATTATTTTTGGAAAATATTTACTTTTCCGAAAAATGATATGCGAATTCTCCTTACTGTCTTAAAGATGGCTATAACTAAATACAAAGTACCGTGCTAATAGAATATTTTTTTAAGGTTGCTTAAAGTGGTAATCTCCATGGTAACGGGCCAAAGTGTTTAAATTATATCATTTTCAAAAAATCTCCTTTGTTGTTATGTAGAACAACTAGGCATTCTATCGTCAAACTTCATGCAAAAATGGAGTCGGTTGTTACTTTTGTTACAATGTGTTTTTTGGCAGATATTGCAGTATTTTCGTTTTCTAAGTATCAATTAATTGTTTTTCTTGAACAAAACATATGCAGAATTCATACTTCGTTATTTTTAATTGATATGGAATAACATCTTAACAAAAATGTAAATATCTTGGAAAATGATATGGAAAATCCATGAAATTAATTGGTTACTATGGTTATTATATCAAAATCTTGCTAAAATAGTCTCTAACTTTTTTTACAGACCTAATTTCAAAATATTTTTCTCAAAAGATAATAAAAGAAAATTAGGACCTTGCGTTATTGACTTTACGTAATAACTGTAAAAGATCGGTAAATCCTAAATGTCGGAAAAATTAGGTTTTGAAATAATGTGTAGCTTAAATATATAAAATGAGTTTTAGGAATATCGAAATTGTTGTTGCCATGGTGAAGGTAATTTAATTATAAATATTATCCACATAAAATCTAACATGTAAAATAATTTGATATGCAGAAAGGTGTGGCTTTGTCTGAATTATCTGAATTGACAAGTTTCTCATGCGGAGGGCAAAATTTCTACTACTTTGCTCGCTTTCTTAAGGTTGCACCTTTCTAATATTAAAACTGTTGTAATATTACAAAATGTAACATCTGGACTGACAATGGATATGTGCAGCATCTCTCAGTGCAGCATAAACATCTACAGCACGTGACAACTTCTATCTGCCATGTTTCTATTAATAGTATGCAGATAAAATTCTTATTATAACTGCTTTATCACCGGGGCCAAAATATGATAAAGGTATATACCACAAAAACTTTTTTGCACGAGTGACAACAGATTTTCCTGAAAATTTAAAAGTAGTGGGTCAAATAACTTGTTAAGCGACAGTATTTGGTTGCTGGGTATAACAGTTGCTTTCGGCTACTGCTTTATAGTAAATAACATGTATATTTAATTTGTTCTTTCCAATATTGATTGACTGCAAGATATTTCTTCTGCAGTTTTTTTTTCGACAAGGAGTTTCCAGTTTATTATATATAAATCAGGTTATTCATATTTCCCGATTATTTTCTTTGCGATGATAGCCAGCTTTAGACGGATTGCCAGTTAGAGCAATTTTCCGCAAAAACTTCAATAATATTTGGACGTCTTAATGTAAAACGACGCCATTTACACCGATTGACCTGAGGTCATTCGGACAAATTCATTCATGAAATGTAAGGTGTAATACGTTTATAACTGTTGTTATCTTCTTACATTTTGTCTCCTGGTATTTTTTTTTCAGTTGAGTTTTCAGCAAGACAAAATTGACTGTAAGAATGTTAGGATTTATCGTTCCAGTATATCCAAATTCTTTTTGTGTGGGATAATGGCGGGGGGCCGGACTTTTTTTCGGGACGTCGGGATCGGTCATTTTTAAACTCGGGAATCGGGATGCGGTCAAAATTTACCTCGGGAATTCGTGAAAACTGTGTGTCGGGATGCGGGATTTCATTAATTTATGATCGGGATTTCGGCATTTTTCACTAATTAAGAACGGGATTTCGGGATTTTATGTCAAAATTACTTAAATTGATAAATATATCGTAACAATTACGAGAGTTTTGTATATTTTTTCTGTTTTATGACGATTCCATGTAACATATAAATCTTGGATACATGGTAAGTTAAATTTTGGAAAAATATCGCTGGCTCTCCGTCTTTTGGATGTTCTAACCGTACTAATAGCATTTCCGGTAGCAGCAAAAATCAAATAATTTTGCCGGGATTCGGGATTTTTTAATTCTAAGTTCAGGATGTCGGGATTTAAAAAAGATAAAATCTGGACGTCGGGACCAGACCCCCTCCGCCCCCCCCTCGATAATAGTTTCTAGTACATACACTAAAATTGGAATAACATATTTTTTAATATATGTATGCAGGTACTAGCATCCAGACCATTACTGCCTTTGAAGCCAGTGGACATCAAACCATAAACAGTTTTTCTAGGTTGATTTTCATATAAAGTGCAGCAGATGGTATCTTTGTCTGTTTTTGATCTCTGAATATTTGAATATTTCTACACAAAACTCATTCATTAAATAATTAAATACGAGCTTATTGACAATTGTCAAAGATTTGTTAACAATATATGTTAAGACAGACACAAAATCAACAAAAAAAAAACAGCAACATAACAACTCTAATAAGTTAGAGAAAAGTCACAGTTTCTCGAATGCAAAGCGCCCTCTATTTCGCAGGTAGAAAAGACAAACCATGATTTCTTGGTTGACTGTTTCAAAGCTTAATAAAAGTGTAATCTTTGAAATGGTGTGGATTCACGTATGTTTTGACATCGAATCTTATATATTTTACATCTGAAAGAAGAGGAAAAAGAAATCTGAAATTCCGGACAAAAGGGTATAAACCGACTGGCACTGCAATCTTGAGAACCTGAACAAGAAGGAACAGGACGCATACTGTATATTTAAAACTGTGAACAATGCGGCCAAACAAAAAAGGAGAACTTAGGTGTTCCGAAAGGGTAATCAGTTTCAGCCCCTTTAATACACACCGCCATATTGTCCATTTCCCAATCCAATTGCCGGGTAAAGGAGGAAGCTCTGATTTATAAAAAAGTGAACAGCTTGCATTGAGGTTAGTCCGCAGCTTGACCGGAAATAGCCGTCTTCAGTTGTGAAACAGATACCCCATACCGGCCGGCAAGATTGTGGTGTCGGCTATTTAATTTCTATTAATTCAACATAAGAAAATTTCAACCGACAAGAAACAATCCACGATTGAGCATTTTGGGTGTCAACGACTTAGTTCTCTATAAAAAAATTGCCGTATTTGACAAAAACTTTGAGAAATATATTAACTGAGCTAGAACATGTTTACGCCATACGGCAGTGCAAATGAATTGCAAATTAAACCAAATAGAATTTCTTTCGTAAGACCACTATCACATTACCCAACCATGAAAGGATGATCGAATTCAATTTTGTGACATTAATAAAAGCTCTTTTTAATGGAAAAATCATTGGGTACAGGGGTATTATACTGGAATTTTTACGACACAGGTTTTGACCACTGTAGTTATACGAGGGAGCATCCTCCCAAGTCAGAGATTTTGAGCCCACGTCCGCTTCCTCAAATACATGAGTTCATTCATGAATATTTTGCTGGTCATCAAAGGGATTTATAGGGTGCTTTTCCCCTAATGAAGCACCAATGAAAACCGATGTTGTTGATGATGAAGCACCAATGAAAACCGATGTTGTTGATAATGAAGCACCAATGAAAACCGATGTTGTTGATGATGAAGCACCAATGAAACCCGATGTTGTTGATGATGCATGTTTTATCTACTACGTAATACCACGTGAATAGAAAACGAAATGAGACATCAACAACCGACTGAAATTTGATAAAACATCTTTTGCATTTGTCCATTAGATTGCTTAGCTTCCTTTTGAAAACAATTTCACTCAATCGCACATTGTATTGAAAGCGCTAGCTGGCACTGGGCGCCGCTATTTTCCTTACACATTACCTAGTCATATGAAGTCATATTTCGGTCTTACGCTAGATGGTGACGGCATTTAGCCGATAAATATGAATAAATTATGTCAGGGATAAGAGGGAGCGGACGTGGACTTAACACCTTGACTAGGGAGGATACGTAAGGAGTGGATAACTGAATGTAGAAACGACGTCATATAATCACGTTCAAGTTTAAACAAACACACTTTTTGTTTTAGTATTTAATTTTAATATAATAAAGTACATATGTATCAATTAATAGGAAAAGTTGTTTTACATCACATTCAGCACTAAAGCTTTAGATGAAAGAGTCCGTATAAAAGACTTTTCCGAGTTGCAGAGATAAATAAAGGTTATCCTGTTTCCCTTCCCATCATGCATAACTGCATTTCATCATGGGACTGGGGAACAGGATAAAATAAAGGTTTCACAACGTCTGCGAGCTTTATAATGCTGGTTATCAACTCAAGTTATTTAATTTCAAAATGAATAATAAACGACGCCTCTGGCGAGTTTTTTATTATTATTTTGAAATTAAATAACAAGATATACAGCGGCCACACGTTATTAAACCAAAGTCTTTTTATGATTTATTTTATTTTATGGTCAATTTGTGTTGGAATGTACAGGAGTTAACGAGGATCTCGAAGAGCGAGACTTTACCAGCCTGGCCAATAAAATTGACCCATCTTCATATTTCTAATCAAAGGACAGGCCAATCAAATGCGAGTATCTGCTTTATCACTTAATGGTAAATTTTCAAGTCTCGTTATATACTTCAAATATTAGTTCATGCAAGAAACAGTTAAATACCTGAATCATAGGGACTCTTTAAACAGAAAATGATATAGAAAAAGATACAACTAACAAAATATATAGATGAAAAATTTAATATTAATTACGTAATTTATCATAAAATTAAAATGACGGAAGCAGGTAAGCTATAAGTGAAAATATATATAAAATTTGGAAATACAAGAAAAGAGAAACTAACTATGAAAAAATACAAAACAGACAAAATCTTGTTAATTTCATGCCTATCAAATAGGTACAAAACAAAAAATGTACATAAAAATTTAATTTTTCTCTGCTCATGTTCAGCTGATTTTTCAAATTCTTGATATCCTGTTGTTTTATCTATTTGATAAAATGTACAGTTTTTTCGTACCTCTTCTTTTCACAATTTTATTACTGGCACCTTAAAACTGAAATTTTAGAACTTCAAGTTTAATGAAATATTTGTTATATCCTTTGGGTTTTAATGGGGTACCCAACACCTAAGGGAAATAACTCTGTAAAATCATCTAAACGTTTTAATCAAGCATCATTTTATATTAAAATTAACGCAACTTAGTGATCCAAATTTTTGATGATGATATTACTATATATCTATTTAAATAATTCCAGAGAGATGTGTGGTTCAAATTTCTTGAAATTTTCAAGTTTTCCTTTGGTACCCCTTAATAGGAAAAACCAACAAGTGCAATACTTTTGTAAAATCAAGGAAAATTTCCATCCATATATAAATATGCTTATATCTTTACTAAAAGTATATTGGCTTATCCATATTTACTTATTTTATTCCAAACAAGTTTTAAAAGCTCCAACTACCATTTAAATCTTTTCCTTTTTTATTAACAACGGGAATCATCGTTAATATTCGAAGATCTGAAATACGCAGCGGAATTATATTTATATTTACAAGAAGAAAGGTTATACTATAATCAGTAACTACCAAAAGTCCCATTAAACCGATTGAAAAATTACATGACCGATATTATTTCTTGTAATACTTGTGACATATTCAGTGGTTGACCTTCGATATTCTGTATGCCTGTTAACCATTCGGACCTTTTCGTATCGTAGTAAACATCAAGTACATTCATAGACCAGGGGATTGGCTTTAGTTTCTGGACAAAATATTTTGCAAAGTTGATGATTTCGGTTTGGTTCAAGTCTCCGTATGAATTGTCCTGTGGCATCCAAGCACCGAGATAAGTTGTCAAATTGTAGGTGGCAGTAAAGTCTGTTGCCTCGGCAATAGCATTGTCCACGTTGGTTTGGCCAACAGATGTACCATTCCCTTCCCAATATTTTTGGCCTTTATTTCCATTATTAAGGTATTGTTTGTTTGGTCCTGATGCATAGATATGCCATTCTGCCATCATATAGTTGTCATGTTTATAGATGGATTGGTCTATTTGATCTAGTCCCTTTGCAGTTTTCTTAGGCGATCCGAGGATAATGATACGTTTATCATTTTTTCCACCGGACTGCCGGATTATTTGAACAACAGCAGATGTCCATTCATTGTATTTCTGTGTGTTTTCTCTAAGACTTGCCCCACAGAAATCGCCACAACCATCTAAACCAAGTTCAGTAAACAGATTAAACGAAAGCCTGTAATCTTTATTCTTCAGAAGTGTTGCAACCTGAGTCCACCAATCTAGATATTCCGTTCGGTGTGTGTCGGTTGCAAAAGCCTCAGCTTCATGATGAATCCAAGAAATTATTGGGACAATATCGGTTTCGAGACAATCATCAACGACTGTCTCTAAATTTTTCAAAAATATGGTCATGTCTAAATTTTCAAGATCTGCTCTGCATCGTAATCTTACATTCCTGAACCCTTTATTGTAAATATCTACCAGATTTTGTTTCTGATATTTTTTGAAATTAAGGGTTTTAAAATAATTTGTTGAGAAACCCTGTGCGGCTTTTGTTTGGTATTCTGTTGGTGTATAGGGGGTAAGTTGAGCAAGAATTTCATGAATGCAGCACGCACCCAAAATCCAAAACAAGCACACAAGGACTTGCGTTACCATGACGATTGAGTTGAATATCACTGTACTTTTTGACCTACAAATAAATTTAATTGAAGATTAGATTACATGTATGCCCATTTTTAGAAACTGTTGAATGACGAGGTATATCGAGCACTTCAAAAGTTCAATGTCGAATTGAGAACGAAAAGCGAGAACCAAAGAAGCCTTAACACTTAGACACTATAGACAACAATGGATGTTAAATTAATACATCTGATCCGTTAACTTTTTAAAAAGGTGTATGATAATTATTGTTTTCGTCAGGAGAAAAAGGAGAAGTATTTCTCATAGTAACATGGTTGTCAGTTTTCTTAGAAATTGTTGAAACCGAGGTCTTAAAGAGTTTCATACCGAATCAAAAACGAAAAATGAGAATCCCACACTTCGATATTTTTGATCCGTTAAGAAGTCTGATAGTCTTTGTTTTGGGACGAAGAAACATTTCTCACAATAACATGAATGATCTATAAGCACATCAACATAAGTTAAACAAATATGGTATTAAAAATTGTATCTGTCATAGTCTGATAACTTTAGAATGGTGATTGAGTCCTACGCATATTGAAGGTTGTCAACACATTTCTTATGTAAATTATTATCAAGCTGAGCGTCTGGTAAGGATGTTCGTTTTTGATACTGAAAAAAAAAAACGATTTCAAAAACTTATGCATGCTTTTTAAGATCTTTGATATTCTAAAAAACGGATAGAATTAACCAGAAAAGTTCGAAAAACGCACAAAAATGAATGACCATAAGATGCAAGCATTTTATTGATTGTTTGTTTTTAAAAAGTTTCTGGGAAAAAATTAAACACTTATTTTAAAAATCTGGTTTTGAAAATGACATTGGTTTAAAACACGTTGTGTTTGGTTACAAAATTTACGACAATGAATTATCTGGTTTTAATTGCCTCATTACAATTATTGGTTTTTCTATTTATAAATCTTATCATTTGTCAGAAAGAAAAACAAAAGATGTTAATGTGTACCATCTTTTTATGAATGAAATTTTGAAAAGAAAATAAATGTTTTCAAATATACAAGGAAATAATCTCCTAAAAAAGATTGAAAGGTATATGTAACGAAAGTTACAAAAATGGAGTTGAATATATATTAAGTTAAAAAGATTTATTTATTCCTTCCATAATCATGTGTATTACATTTGAATAGTTGTAGAAAGCTTCACAAGGAGCTTGGACTTGTAAAGCTATTTGTTAACAACCTTTGAATAAAGTATCATTTTGTTGTTAAAAAAAGATGCAAGCATCCTAAATTGAAATCAACATCATCACCTCACATTCAGGTGTAACTATTCTGTTACAATGGTGTTTCTTCTGTTTTTCGTGCCAATATGTTACAAAAGATGTCATTGATTTGTTTGTTTGTTTTTTTTTGTTTGAATGGGGTTTAACGCCACTTTCAACAATATTTCAGTCATATCGCGGCGGTCAGTTTTACTGG
>JAULBM010321370.1:0-13519 GCA_032357055.1 Geukensia granosissima | reverse complement strand
GAATCGGTTCACCCCATCAAAAGATAAGTTGCGGAAACCTATGTGTCCACAGACAAGACGCCGACGCCGACGCCGACACCGACGACGACGACAACGCCATAGCATAATACGACCGCAAATTTTTGCGGTCGTATAAAAAGCTATTAACTCTTGAACAACAAAAGTAAAACATTTCAAATGTCCTTTCCCTTTGTATATATTTGTCCTAAACAACATATCTCAATTTCAAATCTTTAAAGTTTCTTATATTTGCATAAACATATAAAATTAAATATTAGAAAGTTCCAGTTTTAATTTTAAAACAAATTCTAACCATCCGTTAAATTTAATTAAAGTATGTTTCACTGAGCTGAGTCTCTCACTTTTAATTAAATTTAGAAAAATCCCTTGGAGGAATCTTCATAATTCTATAAAAAGTTCCGGTAACTTTTGTATATTTCGAACTTTTTATACATATTCTTAGTTTTCCTCCACTCATATGGAAAATTGAAAAATTTTTTTCGTTTTCCATTGTAACAATATTTGCACGCAGTATTTTTGAATTTTAGAAATATGAAAAATATTTTGATTGGTTTTATATTTATTGGCATATTTGTATGTGTAGTGCTAGAAAAAATAACCTTGGCGAAACCAGAAATGCAAGAATTTAGAAGCCGTCGGAACTGCCAGTTAAATCTCAATCTAAATTTCCTTTTTGGATTGTGTTATTGCTTTAAGAAATAATAGCCTAAACATGAGAGACTCAGTTCAGTGTAACATACTTTAACAATTTTTCAAAAGAATTTAACATATTTTCCAAAAATGTAGAATTCTATTGTTTAAGGTAAGATAACTTCATTTGGCTGCTGGAAAAAATCCAAGCATAGAAACTTGATGAAATTTTGGGATTATATTCAAATCTTAATTATCTTTAAATACCATGCTTAGATTTTTCCCCAGACAAATTTTAAGGTTTATAGGGCTATTTGACCTTTCATGATCTCCTTCCATATATGGTAGTAATCCAGACTGATTAAACTGAACTTGGTTTGTGTTTATTGGTCCTAAACAAAATTTCCATTGATCATGTTGATGTTATCAAAAGTCAGCAATAGCCAACCTTAAATTTGATGAAATACAACTATTTTAAGGGGTATTACTATGAATGAACAGGGCAGAATTGGAAAATATAAGGGAAGGGGAACCTTTGAAAAGGGTAGGAATGGATATTACGGGACCATTTCCTGTTACTAAATATGGGAATAAGTACATACTAGCGGTCATAGATTATTTTACGAAGTGGGTAGAAGCATATCCAATACCTGATCAAGGAAGTTCCACAATAGCCCGATGTTTGGTTAATAATTTTATATCACGTTTTGGTATTCCAAAAATTTTGCTCACTGATAGGGGATCCAATTTTGAGTCCAAACTTTTACATTTCAACTTGGTCTGTATGTATTGGTCCTCAACAAAATTTCTGAATTACAAATTACTTTGTTGATGTTATCAAAAGTTATTGATCAGATGAAATACATATATTTCAAGGGGCATACCTCTGGAACAACAGAAGTACACATGCAAATCTTGGTATTCATTTTTTCGTCCTCAACAACATATCTAAATTTCTAACATTGCATGGATGTTTTTAAACATTATTGATCAGAAACCATTTTCAGGACATACCTACATACAATCGTAACACTTTATGCCCTGGCTGCCTATACCACCAGACTTATTTATTGACATTACATGTTACAACTTAGAAAAAAATCAATTAAAACAAAATTTCCTTGGAGTCCTGTAATTATATAAGTATGGTCTGATAACCAAGGTAAATTCCCACCTATACAAAAATTAAATTTTGGGAGAGTAGCATTTCAATACAAAACTCTTAACAAATTTATTTGTGTTTTCCCCTAAACCTTAATGCATGTATTTTGAAGTTCAGCAACATATCTCCTTAAAAAAATATCTTTTTCCTTAATACAATGAGCTGTCAAGATAGTAGTTTACAACATGGCAAATGTTTCACAAAAGGACATACAATTATCATACAGTACTTAAGTTTTATGACATTTGGTGAAACATTCCCTGTTATATAAAAATTAACACTTGCTTAAATTGATAAATCATCTTACCTTTGAAGCTGCTAGACCTCCTGAGCCTCCACCAATTACAATCAGATCATAGTCATAACTCTGGTCACTTTCGTTGATCATTGGTAACAATCTGTTCTCCCCATGAGCTTTTAATGTATCGTCACAGCCACCTGTTGTCAGAGAATGACGTACAACAGAATAAAATTTTCCATGTTTACATTTAACTTTCTTTTTTACTTCCGAAGATCTGCTTTTTGACGAAGCAGCACTTTTAGGATTTCGTTTGTTATTGCTGTTGGCATATGATGCCATTTTAAATATCAATTACGGACATTAGTGATGAACAATTACCATTAAAACTATAGACTTTCTTCTACATTACACTCAAATGACATGTTCTCATGTCTTAATCATTATGCTATATATGGAATTTCCTTTCACCAGCATTTTATATAACATGGCTTCAAACTTCCTGAGTCAGTACATTGCAGCAAATTACACTATCAGTCAAAACATTATTTCAACATAATCAGTCAATTTCAGCACAAATCTGTAACAATGATAAATCATTACCTAAAGATGATTCTTAGTATCGTGTAATGATTGAGCTAGTATCCTGTAATGATTTCTCAATACAACTAATGAAAGCAATTTTGATTAACGATATAGAGATTAAAATATCCAAATGGTTGCCAAACAAACACATCTGAATGCAATTCACTCCAAAATCTGGTTACAAATCTATTTTCAATGGTTCTTACAATAAGCCAGTAAATAGTGCTTTTACTGTCTATTTTAACACCAATGACAGAAACTTGAATGTGTTTGTTGCTTATATCATAGATTTATGGCCTGCTTATGTCATGTACGCTAGCTATGAGTACTTCAACTCTTTCACTGAACCTTGATTTCCAGAATAACTTTGTATATGTAATTGTATAACCAACAATATCCTTGGATTCAATAAAAACTTTGAATACAACAAAATCCAATAGACTTAAGATGTACTAGAATTTTATAATACTGAAATTTCCATTTATTTAAATATATCTCAGTATGTCCTCAACAGTTAGAAACAATATCCTGTCCTAATTAATCAATAAATAAATAATCAAAATAAATTGATTGGAAAAGCATTTAGTTTTCCTTTGAACATTCATCTGCAAGCATGCTATTAAAAGCAATTTGTTGTAATCAGGTTGTATATAACTGATTACAGGTATTGCTTATGAGAGAATTGCTAGCCATCAGGAAGAAGTGAGAAATCTTGTTAACGATGGCAAAGGTAAGTCCACTGAGAATTTCAATCTTTTTACTTAATCGGAATAAATCCAATAATTTTTCAAAATTAAAATCAAATGGATAACTGGGAAAAATAATTAATCTATTGAAGAAGCAGGCTTAGATAATCATCCTATTGAAAAAAAACTAATTAATTGTTGCTTAATAAGGCTTGTGCTTATGTAACATCCATAGAATGGATTACGCCCATTAATGACTTCTGTCCATTGTTATGGATTTGTAGACAGCTGATTCTGTAAAAATACATTGCTTCCATGTATTAAAATTTGCTAACAATAGTCCCTTCTACATTACCCATCTTTAGTTTTGACACATGTTTTCATCTTTTAAATGGTAAGGCAAACATTGATGGCAACATTTTAAAATGATTGGTAGATAAATAAATAAAAGTGTTCAGAATCTCAAAATATGAGGTGAATTAGTTATCCTACCAATACATAAGTTGTGAAAGTTTGGATAATCAATCAAAATGGTTAAACCCCCACTTTACAGTATATTGCAAGTCAAAATTGCAGTAAACATTAGTATTAAATTTCTAGACAAACAAGGATTCTATGGCCTACTGCTCAATTCTTTAACAATCTCACCCTTTTTTATTTCAGTTATGGTATCTTAATTAGTGAGCAGGGATACTTTCTAAACATTTTCTAATTATTTTACTTAAAGCTATAATTAAATTGGTCCAGCAATTTCAGAGAAAAATATTTTTATAGAAGTTGTTGCCAAATTTCCAGTTATAGTATATCACAGGCAAATAGGTTTTAACATTAATTTAACATTAAATGAGCTTAACATTAAACTCACATTAAATTTTTAACGTTAATTTAACGTTAAAATAAAAGGTTCTGACAAAGTTGTGATAAAAACAAAAAACATGAGCCTATATAATTCAAGATAGACAGCATATCAAGCCCTATTAATCTTAATTTAAAAGGAAAGTTTTCCAATTGTATTTTTACAAAATTTAATTTAAAGTTAAATTAACATTGAAATCGTAACATAATTCAATGCTAATCTTAATGTTAAATGCTTGATAATTGATTAAGTTAACGTTAACTTAATGTTAATTTCATGTTAATGTAATATTAACAAAATTTGCCTGTGTAATGGCAAAAGTTAAAACAATATTTTGAAAGGGAACCACCAAAGATTGGTCCCAATTGGCCAAGTGGTTTCAGAAAATAAGATCAAAATCTTCATAGATGACAGACATGAAAAAAAAAGGACAAACGACTCTTTGGCTGTTTGTAAACACAAAGATTCCTTAATTACAGCATCAAAATATGTATCCATTGTTGTAAACATTACTTAAGATTCAAGTGCCAATTTCTGGGCTATATTTAGAAATTAGAATCATACTATATGAAGAGAGCAAACTGGTCTTACACAGAAAAAAAACTCACTCTAACATAATTCATAAAGATGTAATTAATATTATAAAAAATTAGTCTGAACATCTTGTGGAAACATTTGATTATCACTGTCATCCCTTAAAAAAGTAATCACACTTTTGTTTGTACATGTAATACAGGTACAAATTTTTTTTTAACTTCATTATTACAAAGACGTCTTTTGATGCTACTGCTTGACATACTCCATCAGTAACATGACGTAATTTCTTAAGTATCATGTCTTTTACCATGCATGGCAGGAAACATTCTAGATTTTCAGGATAAAAGCCTACATGTCATATTACATTTTAATTTTTTTGCACTGTGTTAACTTCCGTAAGTAAAAATAAGAAATAAAATACAAGAATGAAGTGTTTGACTAACCTAAATGTCTGGAATTTATAAACACATTAGGAACTGTTCTCTGTCCAGATATTTCCTGTAAAGTATTCTGTATTTCACTTCCATTTGCTAAGGAAAATCAGAATGAACATTTAAAAAGGAGTATTAACAGATAAAAACTAGTATAATCAAATCATAAAAAAGCATCAATAAAATAAATTTTCAGACCTTTAATGACGCTTTAAAAACCAGGTACAAAAAATTTATTCTACTGTTACATCAGTTTCAACTCAATTAATAACTAGACTCTGGTGTTCTGCCTGAACAGATGCATACCCCGTAAAATAGGCATTAAAACTGTGAGTGGAGCTCACTATATATACCTTGCATTACTAAATAACAACAAAACTAGTCTCCATCAGTATGGAACATTTTGCTTGTGGAATATGATTAATCATACCTTTAAATGACTGTCGTGGTAATTACTGGGATAATCAAATTCTAATTGAAGCACCACTTTGGGATGACAACAGTTAACATTAGGTGGTCACTATAGTATGGAGGTACTGTTTCATGAATAACATTGTCTGACATAATATTTATAGTTTGTGAAGTTATTACTTGCCTGAAATTATAGTACTTCAACTCTCTCAAAAAACATATTCGAAAATCCTTATATCAGCTGCACATCTACATATCATGAATAAACCACAGACCAACTTTGAAGTCAGTCGGTTGAATGGTGTAGGAGGAGTTGGGGACACAATCATTTGGTGTGATGTGCTCAAAAATTCAAAGTTCAAAGAGGTATAACTCTATCAAATAAGATATACAAATAAATTGGTTATGTGGTTAGGTTAACACATTAAGGTGGACATGTATAAAAAATTTAAAGTCGATCTGATAAAGGATGTAGAAGTTTGTCCGGACAGATGGACAGACAGACGGACTGACAGACAGACAAGACTGAAACCTATATACCCCCCAAACTTTATGAACTTACTCTCAAACTAAAAACTTAATAAGCATATATAATAAATTGGAGTTTCTGTTTCAGATTTAATTTGTTAGTGTTTTATTGCAATACATATATTGCTTAGTGAGGCTCCAAGGAGACTGTATTGCTCATAAACCTGAATTTTTATTGACAGATACAGGACCTCATGGTTGGCTGTTAAGCAGTTTAATAAAGTTGAGCTGTGGTGCCCATCTTGGACAGCAAGTAGTGTTGTAAGATCAAAGAGGAATAACCAATAATCGTTTCACTACAGGTTGGTTGAAACTAGCTCAGATGTTTTAAAGAGGAACATTTCTATAGAATCTTGTCTTAAAACATTGTTGGCTGAGGACCATCCATTTCATTAAGTTTTGATGCCTTTTGGCATAGAATTAGAGAGTAGAAGATTTTAACAAAGCTACTATCCCAGCATTTTTTTTATAATTAGTAACAATAGCCATCTACACCCCTTGCAAAGAATATTGGGAGGAAAATGTAAGTCTTGTTTGGTAAGTCTTTTGAATTTCTCCTAGGATCCTATGTTTAACTAAATCTCCAGTTGGTGGCTACCTTAGGTTGACGGATTGGCACTAAAGCAACATCATAAGGAAAATTTAGGCAATTGTTGGTGTCAATTCATTCAGCTGTTCTCTAAAAGTTTAAAAATATGAATTGCCTGAAGTGATGGCTCACCTGACCCTTGACCTGAACTTTGGGTCAAGTGAGCTAAACATATCTGAAACTCAATCTCAATGAAGATTACTGCATGACCAAATACCATAGACATTTTTTCTAACAAGTCCTACTACTGAAACTAGTGTTACAGCCATTTCTAGTCTAGGTTACAAAGATTGAATTATAACCATATGATTATAAGGACACATTGAAATAAACTTTATCTGATATACTCAGTTACTTTTACTGCTAACAACTTTAAAATATGGAATTTCTTATATATGTTATATGCATGAAATCAAGTATTCACAATGTTCAGTCAACCACATGATATTGAGGTGCATGACATACTCACTGAAGCATGGGTGTAAAAATGGATTTTAAATTACATCACAAACTGTACACCAAAAAACGACTAGGAAATTCTGGTCTTTCATAAGGTGTCTTTTTCATTAATATCTAACTAAAACTATTTGACATGTACTTAAATTTTTCTTGTTACTGAAATTGTCATTCATCTTAAATTAACATAATTGAATGAGACTTTATAGTAATATCAAAAACAGCCATTTATTTTCTTCTTGTCATTCATAATCTTGGTGGGAGTCATTTCTTTTTCTTACTATCTTAGGATATTATAATATGAAAACCACACAGGGTAGATACATATATCTTAAAAATAAAAAATAAAAACATCCTCATCTTTGTAATATGGGACATCTAGCTCAACAAGAAGGATTTTTTTGTCTGACATTTCAAATTCTTGTCAATATCAGTAATCCTGACAAAACAACATTTTTCAACATGTTCATTAATTTTTGTTATATCATGTACTATCCTGCACCAATGGTTCACAGGTGTTAAGCTGTCAAAAAAGTAAACTGCTAATGAATATATATATGTAAGACTCAGATCCATGCCCTCTCCTCAAAATTAAATCGCTGTATTGTGACATCATACTTAAATCTATGTCCATAGGTTTTTGTCAGTCTTAGATTTGTGTCCTGTGACATCGTGTTAGGGTTAGAGTTAGGTTAGGCTTAGGGTTAGGGTAAGGGTAAGGGTAAGGGTTAGGTTAGGGTAAAGGTTAGGATCTTAACAAATTCCTTTTCTCCTTTTAGCTGAGAATATATAGCCATCATCCGGTATGCTGCCTTCAAATTGCCAATATATACTGGATGATGTTGCCAACTGCCAGTGCTATTATGTTATTTTTTTTCTGCCAATTTTATGGCTAAGATCTGTGCCTTAAAAGGACACAGATTTGAAGTTCCAACAAATTTTATATGACATGGATTTGTTAAAGGACACAAATTTGAGGCTGTACGGTACAGAGTCCTACATATATACTAATTAAAAAATTCTAGAATAAACTGACTTACAGATCTGATCCAACTCTAATACTCCAAATTCTACTTTGAGATTTTTAAACAATTCTTTAACCTGCAATAATAAAATTAAACAATATTAGATAATATGTCATTAATGACCCTTGGACACTGTGCTTGGCCAAGGATATTGCAGTCTTACTTCAATAGAAACAATGCTTTACACTGATGTTTAGAAAACACTATCAACAAAATAAAAATTAAACTGCATAGGTAATTTGCAAAAATAATTATTGTTACAAAATATTGTGTTGAAGTTTGGCTTATGATTAACATTAATGATACTGCTTCCTATTACTCTTTGTGAGATAACATTATTTGCACCAATAGCATATTTTTTGCAATAGAATATTAAATTTCTCCTTCAATACATTTTCAATGTTTGCCGTTTTCTTATGCCAGAAAAGCATGCAATATATAACAAGTGAGACCTAATGATGTCTGGACCTGTGTCGCTCGCATTACTTCCGTAAAATTTAGAGGATCAATATTTCTTGCTAAAATGCATAACTACATATGATGTTCTTGCTGTATACCAAGTTTCATTGAAGTTGGTTGGGTAGTTTCAGAGGAGTTGCGCTGACAAGGTCATTTATGAGTATTTTCTAAGTTTCAAGGGCCATAACTCCAACAAAAATGTGGGGATCAAATTTTCTTGGGGATATGCAAAACTACATATGATGTCCTATCCACATACCAAGTTTCATGAATAACTGATTGGTAGTTTCAGAGGAGTTGCGCTGACAAGGTCATTTATGAGTATTTTCTAAGTTTCACGGGCCATAACCCCCACAAAAATGGGGGGATCAAAATTTCCTGGCAATATGCAAAACTACATATGATGTCTTATCCACATACCACGTTTCATGAAAATCAGATGAGTAGTTTCAGAGGAGTTGCGATAACAAGCTTATTGGGACAGACGGACAGACAGACAGATGGACGGACGGACGGAGTTACCCGACTCCTAGACCTGCTTCCGCCATTGACATCCCATCTGAGTTCACATCAGGGGTCATTATGATTATGTACGGACACTTAAGATCTTTAGAAATAGTGTTACAATAGGCAAATCACCATTAAGGAATTGCTGATTGGCTTAGTATCGTAAATTTGAACTCTGACGTAAACTCAGATGGGATGTCCTCAGATTTCCCACAACGGGACCAAAGAAAAAAACAAATAAAAAAGAGGGAGCAAGTGTGGAGATATAATTTTAATTAGATTGCAAGGATGAGTTAATACCTATCAATCAAGGAACCTGTTTTTAGTTATTAGTGAAGTACCTGTAACTGATTCCAGTTATTAAGTTTATTCAACAGTTACTGACTTTAGTTAAATCGAATGTCAATTTCTCCAAAAAGACCAACGTTTATCAAAAAGAATATATTCATACAAAAAAAGTTTTTTTCCTTATCATGCTTATGGATTGGAAACTTGGCTATGTAATTACCCATAAGTTAAAAGAGAGCAAAGAGAGTTAAGGATAGTACCCAAACCATATTAAAAATAACACCCTGTCCCTTGCTTCACCAAATAGTAACTATTTATGTAAGTCGCTTGATAACCTATTAAAGTTATTAAAAAAAAAATTAAAAACCTTACAGGTTGTTTTTGGTGAAATCCCATTAAGGATCTACTCCTGGCCACCAAAATCAAATGAACACTAAACTTTTTATCTCCTGCAAAATTGCATTATTTAACCCTTTGACTCTTTTGTACAAAAAATTGCATGGAGTAGCTTTTGTCGAATTTTTCATCAGGAGTAATTTGAGAAAAACTTCAAAATTGGATGAGAAATAAAAAAGTTTAAAAAATTAAGGCATGGCCTTTCTTCAACCCCATTTATCTCAATAATGGTAAGAGATAGGTCATAACACTTGTGTCTAGTTATCTTGGCTTTGTCAAAGGGAATAATAATAAAACCATCATAATAGGACAATAAAAAAAAACTTACATTTGAAAATTAAAAAATCCCCTTTTGGACCCTCCTTGAAAAACAGGCAGGGCTAGATCACCCAATATCAATCCGAACCTGAATTTTATATTGGATATAATCCCCCTTTGGCATATTATAAGTCAAATATATTGTTAAATTCAAAATTGAGGTAAGAATTTACAACATTGAGAAATAGACATGATAGAAGGTGCAATACTACATCTATTGATAAAGAACCTGTGAAAGTTTATTAAACTTCTGTTGAGTGGTTAAGGAGCATTGCATTCACTGCATTTTACATGTCAAAATTACAGCCTTACAATGTGTATTTAAAATATTTATTTTCTGGAAAAATAAATGAGGAGGTGCAACACTAGACATAATTAACGGTATATGTAATCGTTGAAAGATTACTTAAAATCTGTTTTAAGAGTTGTAGTGGGTAAGAAAGTGTGACATGGACGCCAATGCAGAGGCAAGAAGACAGGAAGTGATCTAATTATATAAAACGTACCTTTACACAGAAAGGACATGTGGATTTACTGAATACCATCACTTTATTCTTTGATATATAGTCATTGATTTGAGACTTTAAGTCTCCATTCTGTGTGATTGGTGGCATCTTGGCCCAATCTTGTGGCAACGGTGATCCTTGCCGCTTTATTTTGAGTTTTTAAATACAATCTGAAATGTAAGAACAATATGATAGATTTGACTGCAGTATTTCCTGTGTCTAAATATTCAGGAAGAAAATAAGCTACTCCGACAACTTTCTAAAACAAATTAAGGATTGGCTTAAAGGAAAGATGAATTTCTGCTGTAAGACTTCCAGTAAGGATAACACTATTGACATTTTTTAGTACAAAGAATACACTTTTTAACTGTGGAGTTTAAATAGCTGATTTTTGCGGGAATGTACCGGTAAATAACAGAGGGATTGGTAACTCTTTAACAATCTTTGTTAAATGTTGTAAATATGTAGAGAATCGTGACTTGTAAGTTCAAAAACAAAATTATTTCCAATCAAATATACATTTTTTTAACATTATCTCATAACATGATAATATTTGCATGTACATTTAAAAATTCGACAATTTGTTTTGCTAGAATTGGCATTTTTATCAGTTTGAAACAGACAACTAGCCTAGATTTAGATTAAAAGGTTATGGGAGAGAGATTTAGGTAACCCTAAAGACTTTTTTACTGGGGATCTACTTATTATTTCATCATGATTTTCATATACAGTTATATATTTTGTATGTACATTACAAGTTTCAATAAGTTTGGTCAAATAATTATTTCAAAATTTGATTTTGAAAATTGAAAGTTAATTTTTCTCAATTCTCATGCTTCTCGAGATTTCAACAAGAACTTGCAAGTTACCTATCCCTCTAAATATAAGTCCCTGATTTTTGTTTCATTTTGTTTTACTTTTAATTTTTAATTTCAGGTCTTTCTGAAAAATCAGAAAAATAATTTGTCATTTAAGTATTTTCTGCAAAAAAATCATTTATGTTTTTGTAGAATCAGTCAGGATTGGGAAAACAAACAATATTTTATTTTTTGCATAATGTTGGCTAAACAGCCTTTATTTCATGTATTTAGATATTATTTTAACAATACCCTCTATGAAATCAGTGACCATAGAGTGAATCATTAAGCCCCCCTCCTTCAAACAGCTGGTACTCTTATGAGTCCCAATTTTTTTTTATGATTCCACATGGACCAGTACTATATATCACAGGGGCTTGTTTCTGTCTATGAGAGGGAATACTATTTAATTATCAATGCCCAACTTTCAAACAAGGGCTGACTATCAATGCCAAACTGGGGCATTGATAGTCGATCCCTGTTTTATAGTATTCCCTCACATAGACAGAAACAAGCGTCTGTGCTATATATAATAACCAATTGATAATCAATAATGAAAAACATTTTCCCAACACTACTGGACATTGGTCAAATCTTTTTTCCATTGGGAAGGGGCAGGAATTCCACCCCAAAATGCACTACAGATTATACTCTGGTGTACTGGCGTTACTTGGTCTAGGTAACTTGCTGTAGGGATATACAAGTGTAAATATTTATAGACCTTCTGTCTTCTGACAAGTTCTGAAGTCCTTACCTCTGCAATTGTAAACCATCCTCTGTTTCAGGGTCATATCCGCTCCGCTTTCAGACTCCGTGGATAATAACCCTACATTCAGCCCTTTCACAATGACAAGAATCTTGTCATTATCAATGCGCACGCAGAAGAATATTTATGATATTATTTTTTAAATTTTAATGGGAATAAAAAAACTGATACATCTTCGTATTCTAATCGGCAATAATTGTTGCTTTATAAAGCATACCTTAGTTTTTTGAAGTTTCAGCTGTTAATTGCTTCATTTGCGGACCAAAAATAGTTCCCATTTCCCACAAAAATGAGGTCTGCAGTAAATGAAAAACGTTGATGGCAAGGAAACATTGACGAGCTTGTGAGCTTGTGTCCTTGTGTGGAGTTTGATTGTAAACTATTTGCATTGTTGGGCACGATATTAACATTGTTAAAGCATTTTGAAAAATGGATGTCTAAGGTGGAGAAATTTGTGTATTTTGCTGACTTGAAATTGTGTTTTTGTTTTTAATACTGTCAATACTTCATCTTACCGTACATTATTATTTTACCTAGCTGATAAGGGCGCTTCGGTTTTCTGATATATTATTCGGAACCTCTTTAGAATTATCCTCTATATATCTGAATCAAAAGTGAAACTTTTTTTAAAACAATTCACAATATTCACAATATACTGAATGTTTGATTTTGTTTGAAAATTTATCAAAGAAATACATATTTGATTGATCATTGTGCTTCGGGTGTTCAATAAGTTAATAACATGTCATTTCACATATGAGAAAATATTGTCAAAGTGCCAAAACACCTGTCATTTTACTTACCGGCGCTTTGAGTATTTCGGCGGCTTCGTGTGCTCTTATTCACACAAGAGCGCAAAAAAGTAACTTTAGAATTATAGAACAAATCAATTTACTTTACCTCTACTCATGCATTAATAAACTGTCGGAATTCACGTGTGATACGATATTTTACCCTCTCTTTTCGTGACGTCACTTACTCATAAAGATTTGCAAGTCATTTTGGCAGAGGCTACTGTAGGGTCGAGTATTAAATATTCGGAGATGTAACTTTAAGCTTTTTTACTCACGATTTCTTGAAATGCTGTGTTTAATTGGCCTGTAATAAAATTCCTTTCAACTGTTCGAAACCTTATAAATGAAATAAATACATGTTGGACATGTCCACTAAAATTGACACTGAGCATGAGGATTACTATCGTCAGATCATATGTTTTCGTACGACATGTGAATTCGTTGAAACAGTGCTAATCCAACGATATTTATGA